>JAMPIV010017722.1:0-158244 GCA_024509875.1 Oreohelix idahoensis | reverse complement strand
GTTTTTTTTCTATTATAATTCAATTTATTACGTTCTTTAATATTTTTACTACATTGAAGTCTGCTACTTTACAATATCTTCTATTCTGCATTGGATACAGTTAAGGATATATTTTTCCTTATCTATATTATAAAACAAATTATGAAAGAAAAGACACTAATACGTTTATATTAGCAAAGTAATATTTGTATTGTACGGATTTGGGTCGCATTTTATTTAATTTTTTTTTTTTAACGCCGAATTTGTACAAGCAATTAATATATCTCTTATCTTCTTTCTTTCATTTTTTAATTTATTCCTTATGTCATGGTTCACTGTCAGATTTGTTAGTGATTTGAAATAGTGAACATATTGCATTCCGGTGTGCTTCATTAAGATTTTGCCACTCCATCAGTCCATATATCATTGGTCTTACTCTCATCCGGGAGCGCAGAGGTTAGTGCACTGGCTTCCTAGCTCGGTGGTTCATGGTTCGATCCCCTGTTGAGGTGGGATTTTTTAGACCGCAAACGGCTCTTGGGTCGACCCAGCTTCATGAACTTGGTATCAGAGCAACTCTGGGAAGGTTTAGGCGTCCGGCTCTGTCAATGTATTATTTAAAGATAGATACTGATTGTATACAATGCCAATGTTAGTGCATATTTGTTTGAAATACGTATTTATATTCCCTTAATAGCCCCGCCACATTTTAATCGTACAATTTTACACAACTGTAAGGAGTAATTTAACTTTGGACGCGGGCTGGGGACCTCATCATGTAAGATAAATTGATACAGAAATTGTTGAACAGTTTAGTGCAGGCTTCCTGCAAGGGGATATGGGGTAGATGTGGTTATTTGCTACTTAAGACGCGAAAAGGGAGATGATGCGGATGAATTTAAAAATATAAAGTGACTGACAGTACCGAAATGCCGACATACTGAAAGTAGCAACATGCCAACCTACTAAAAGTGCTGACATACCAAAATACTGAAAGTATCGACATACCAGTATACTAAAAGTGCTGACATACCAAACTACTGAAAGTACCGACGTACCAGCATACTAAAAGTGTTGACATACCATACTACTAAAAGTACCGACATACAGGTATATTAAAAGTGCTTACATACCAAACCACTAAAAGTATCGACATACCAGTATACTAAAAGTGCTGACATACCAAACTACTAAAAGTGAAGACATACCAGTATACTAAAAGTGCTGACATACCAAACTACTAAAAGTACCGACATAACTACATACTAAAAGTGCCAACATACTAAACTACTGAAACTATCGACATACCAGCATACTAAAAGTGCCAACATACCAAACTACTGCAAGTACCGACATACCAGTATACTAAAAGTGCCAACATCCCAAACTACTGAAAGTATCGACATACCAGTATACTAAAAGTGCTGACATACCAAACTACTGAAAGTATCGACATATCAGTATACTAAAAGTGCCAACATACCAAACTACTGAAAGTATCGACATACCAGTATTCTAAAAGTGCTGACTTCCAAACTACTGCAAGTACCGACATACCAGCATACTAAAAGTGCCGACTTACCAAACTACTGAAAGTACTGACATACCAGTATACTAAAAGCGCTGACATACCAACCTACATGCTTGAAAGAACCGACATCCCTACTTACTAAAAGGGCCGACAAACCAAACTTTTGAAAATACCGACATACCAACCTACACGCTGAAAGAACCAACAAACCATACTACTGAAAGTACCGGCATACCAGTCTACATGCTGAAAGTACCGACATGCCAGCCTACTGAAATTGCTGACATACCTGTGCCGATATATCTAATTTAAACGAAAGCCTCTCGAAAAAACGTAATATGAACATTAATTCGCAGCTGTAAATAAATAGGATACTGTGGTCAAACAATAGTACGGGTGTAGACAGTGGTTGCTACATAAAAAGTATTTACTTGTCCGCTTTGCATTGGGAATTTGACACAAATCAAATAGCACAACGTGTCGACAGATGTGTCTTTGTCCGCGGACAACATTTTCTGTTATTTCATTCACGTAAATGCTTTTATGTGCCATGATCCCGTATAAACTAATTGTCTGATTGAAACGTTCATAACGAACACTGACAAAAACCTCGTCTGCTTTTCGATAACATTGTTAAACGGGGCGCATAGCACCCTAAAAGTTAAATTAAACACCCATAAAGAGCACACAGACCTTTCAAATTTTTTTTTTTTCATGGTGCGTTGACCATTGATCATAAATCATGATAAGTTTGTCTACAAAGGTCCAATGAAGATGAAATGGAATAGTAAGGACTTAAATGACCATAGGAGGATTAGTGACGTCACAAGGACATGCAGTGAAAAGAGCACAACATAGTTATTTCCCGTCTTTGTTGTTGTAGGGTTACTTCGCTTGGACTTTCAATAATCGTATACTTAATTTGTTGTTTCATGCGTTTGCTACGTATAGTAGGACTTCATGTTAAGTATAGAAAGATCAAATATTGAAAGATTATTAATTAATAACGATTATATTTAGTAAATATTTATCATTTACAAAATAAATTGTGTTATATTGTCAAGGCTTACTTTCAAGACGTTATATTTTAAATGTCATTCTCCATCATCAACCCTCAGCTCTCAAAGTAGCATTGGCCTTGAGCAAACTTAAATCAAGTATTCCTGTCCCGTGACATCACCTCATGGTCTTTCCGTGTCTCCTTGTCAGATTACCTTCTTCTGTCTTGGATATCTGAAATGATTTATTTGTCTGTCCATGTTGTTTGTCGGAAGTTTTTTTTATGGTTTAAAATGTTATGAGGAATTGGGTGAAAGTAAATCGTGAAAGGACGCACAGCCAATTTAGCACCTTCTCCTTCATTAGCACCTTTCCTTTCCTTATTATTTATTTATTTTACTTTTATCGTTACCATTTTTATTTATTTGTTTATGCACTTATCTTCACTTTCGCTTTCCTTCTAAATATTTCATGAGTTCTAATTCTATTCCACCCCATCTTGATTATGTTCGAATTATTGTCGGATTTACTGTATAGACGTTTTGGATTTGTTTGTTTGTTTATTTTATTTTATTATTTTTTCGTTTTAGTCATTACATTCTCGTTTGTTAAAAAAAAAAAAAAAAAAAAAACATAATTTTGATTATGGTTGAATACTGAAAATGTATGCTGTTATATTATCTTTGTAATGTTGCATGCCTTTAAGTTAATGCTTAAAATAACATGTGGGAATGAAAGGATATAGTATGCAAGATAAGTGAGAGTGGAAGGGCAGAATGTTAGACGGGTCTGCGCGCCGAGTTCTTAACGCTTTGAAAGTAGAGTTCGTTCGTTCGTTCGTTCTCTATTCGTTTATCACCAAAGAACTCCTTGTAGTCACAACAGAGGCAGCCATCTTTTGTCCTAGAAGACGAATTACCTACTATTGTTTACCCCACCGCCTATAAATGTGGAGGGAATCAGAGAAACCCACTTTGTAACATCGGAACAGAGTTGAGTCTAGAAGAATGTTTCAGTAGCGATGTCCAGACATGAGTAGATGCACGTCTATCAGAAATTATTGTTTATAAAATGTACGTTATAATTTTTGTTTTAAATGTAATTAAATATGAAGAAAAATACAAGAATTTAAAAAAAAAACCACCGGCGGTAACTGCTACGGAAATAACTTTGCTTTATTTTGTAAAGAAAAATCTAGGGTGTTATAAAATTATGTGTACACACTTCGCTATGAGTTAGGCAAGGAAAAGGCAGCGAGGAAGGAAACTATTCACCTGACATCTCGATGCTAGACCTAATAATGGTGAAGTCTTCTAACACTTCACTCCCCTGCGGCGGTATCTGCTATGAGACTACCTATACATACTTCGAATGCATATAACTCACACATAATTTAATACACAATTTTGCTATTTAGCAAAAATAGAGCTGAATAAATATACAAATGAATAATTAGATTATTAATCGTGAAGCTGTTTTTTGTTTTTATTGTTTGTGCTAATCTCAGAACTGAGCATTGCGAGACCTGCCTCATCATATTAAAAACGCATGTTTCACAATTCATTTAGTAACAATACATAATGGTAGTCAATTGTTCATCGCATTGTTTTCATTCTATCTCAAATGATAATTGAGTTATCAGCAATCAAAGTGCGTATACATAATTTCGAAACACTCCTGTATGAAACAAGTATACAGCAAAGCGCTTTTCGAAATACACAAGTTCTCTCTGAGAGCTCAGAACCGAAGGAAATAGAAATTAAGAGTAAATCATCTGTTGAAAGAAGTAATTAATACTGTTGAAGATGACAGTTTACAGCTGTTAGCGATTTTACGGAATGTAAAATCAATCGAGAAACTAAATGTTCCGCCCCCGTATTGATCTCCAATTCACTAATAATATGTACAGCATTAATTCTTCTATTTACTGCTTGTGTGTGAAAATGTGGTTTTTTTTTTGTTTATTTGTGTTTTTCGGTCACAGATGGATATACATAATACTACATTTGCTGCGTAATGACATTGGACTCTAGAAAATGTACCTTAATGTGACGAAAGAATTACTATTCCAAACCGTGTACACTTTTGTTGTCTTTATTTTGTGTATATATGTTTCTTTTTGCGATAATCTAATGCGGTAATCAATTTTAGTCCCTTGCTGGAAGAGTTCCTCTGAATATTTTCTTCTAAATATCATGTAATCAACAGTGAAATTAAAATACGACTATAAAGGATATGAGCAGTCTTCACAGACATGGACAAATATCCGAAAATCAACGGAAATAGTCAATTCAAAATCCTGCCTGTTCAACTCTTTTGGCAAGTCATTCCTACTGTAAGGCTGTAAAACATGGAGAACTACAAGAACAATAAGAAAGAGTTAATAAATTAGCGCTTGGTTAGAATATAAGAATTGAAGTGGTATGACAAGATCGCTAAAGTGCAACTAATGACAAGTACACGACATGAATAAGTAAGAAAAAGCTGTAAGTCACACAACTGATAACAAGTACATGACATCAATAAGTAAGAAACAGCTGTAAGTCACACAACTAATGACAAGTACACGACATGAATAAGTAAAAAAAAGCTGTAAGTCACACAACTGATAACAAGTACACGACATGAATAAATAAGAAAAAGCGGTAAGTCACACAACTGATGACAAGTACACGACATGAATAAGTAAGAAAAAGATGTAAGTCACACAACTGATGACAAGTACACGACATGAATAAGTAAGAAACAGCTGTAAGTCACACAACTAATGACAAGTACACGACATGAATAAGTAAGAAAAAGCTGTAAGTCACACAACTAATGACAAGTACACGACATGAATAAGTAAGAAACAGCTGTAAGTCACACAACTAATGACAAGTACACGACATGAATAAGTAAGAAACAGCTGTAAGTCACACAACTGATAACAAGTACACGACATTCTTCTTCTTCTTCCTCGTTTGCCTTCAGACCTCCACATTTATGACTCTAATAAAGGCAGTAGTCAACTCAAGGTTCCCGACATCTCCAAACAGTTTTTCGTTGACAGAAGTGTGTTGTTGCCATATGCTACTCCGTTCATTACTGTAGGTTGGGCAGTATTGCAGCAGGTGTTCGACTGTCATTGGGCTGGTACCGCAGGTGCAGAGATCTGTTGCACCAATTTTGTATTTGTGATACAGATGGTATCTCAATCTATTGTGGCCAGTGCGTAGCCGAAAAATGATGACCTGTTCTTTTCTGGATAGTTGATGATATGCATCATTTTTCAAATGTCCCGGGTGCTCTCTTTCCCATTTGGACTTGAATGTAGCCTTTATAGTAGTCTTTGCCGTTGCGTAAGTTGTCTCTATATCATTTTGTTGTAAGGCACCTCCTTCCTTAGCAAGTCTGTCTGCCTCCTCATTTCCTGGTATGTTGCAATGGGCTGGTATCCACTGGATAGTGCACTTCTTGAAGCATTCGGCCAGTCTTTCAAGGGAGATTATCAGATCTTTCAATCCTTTAGTTTGGTGGCTCTTCAGCGCTGATATTATTGAGAGGGCATCTGAAAAGATTACTATCTGTTTTTCTGCCTGTGCTTTGCATTCAATAAGAGTTTCAGCTGCCTGTTTCAGGGCTTCTGCTTCAGCACAGAAGTTATTGCAGTATTTTCCAGTGGCAATTGCCATAGAGTGAATTCTATTCTTTAATTTTATGAGGATGCCGGCACCCCCATTTTCAACTGCATTTGTTGCCGAACCATCAGTATATGCATGTGTCCAAAGCTTTGATGGAAATGTTTGGTCAATATACTTGGTTGCTATACACTTTCTTTGTGTTTCTGTCTGTGTTCCCTTACCTTCAATGCCTGGAATATCAGATTTTAACTTAGGAAAGCATCTTATTTTCCACAGTGGGATAGTTGAGCTTGTTGGGATTTTCTTTGCAACTGAGCTTGCTAGTATGGTATTATTGTTAATTTTTTCTTTTGCTTGGGCGACAAAGTTAGTTCGCTTGAGCCTGCCTCTTCCTAGCCTATTCATTCTTTGGTACATGGGGTCACGGCATGAATAAGTAAGATAAAGCTGTAAGTCACACAACTAATGACAAGTACACGACATGAATAAGTAAGAAAAAGCTGTAATTCACACAACTGATAACAAGTACACGACATAAATAAGTAAGAAAAAGCTGTAATTCACACAACTGATAACAAGTACACGACATGAATAAGTAAGAAAAAGCTGTAAGTCACACAACTAATGACAAGAACACGACATCAATAAGTAAGAAAAAGCTGTAAGTCCCACCTGTGGTACCACCTTGGGAACTCAAGACTTGATACTGACAATTGCTCTGTCTCTCTCTCTCTCTCTCTCTTTTCCCTGCTCGCTCTGTATGAAGCACGGAACCACAGCAGTAGGTTGCCCCTTAGCAGGAACTGGTCAGCTCTGGCCCTGACGCAAGCAGTCAAGTTATGGGTCGCTGACTACATTCATCACTTTTGCTGCGTGACCGGTCTCAATTGCCTTTTACGACATGCCTGAGTTAGCAGTAGGCATATTCTTTCTTTTCTCCCCAGACACACAAGGGAACTAACTAAAGGGAAAGACAGTCCTAGACCAGATACTGCCGTAGGGGAGTAGAGTGTTAGAGCTTTTATTATACTCTGTCCAGCTTGGTGGGGTGGCTGCAAGATTCCTTCCCTAACTCACGAGAAGCGTCGGGTACCCATTTACAGCTGGGTAGACTGGAGCGTGACACCACCATGTTACAAAACCGATACCTTTGCCACGAGAGACGAGCTCTTTAACTACTCTGTCAGTCGGACGCTCTGGAAAAATTGACTATAGCACCTGACAGAAACACTTTTGGATGTGAAAATTATTATTTTTTTTTTTAATATCCTAGAAATATATAGAAAAACAATTACAAAAGATTGTGCCACAGTATGCAGGAACGGGTCTAAGGAAACAGATAAATAAGTATTTATCATCATCATCTCAACCCGTAACCCGTCATGGGTCGTAGGGGTGCCATGGTGGAAGCATCAGCAGACAGGGTCCTCCACTGCTCTCTATCCTCAGCAATGCGTACAAGTGTGGAAAAACCGTGTCCTGCGCATTCTTTGATGTTATCAGCCCAGGATTTTCTTTGCCTACCTCTTCTCCGTTCACCTTCGACTGTTCCCTGGAGGATCATTTTCGAAAGGGAGTCATGACGAGTTACATGCCCAAACCAGGCAAGCTTTCGACGTTTCACTACTGACAAAAGTGGTTCTTGGTGGCCTGCATAGGTGTTTATCTTCTCTCTAACATAGACATTTGTTTTGTGCTCTTTATAGCAAATGCGCAAAATTCTTCTATAACATTTATGCTCGAAAGCCTGAATCCTTCGCTCCGTATCTGCAGTGAGTGTCCAGCTCTCACACCCATATAAGAGAATAGATAATACAAGTGATTTGTATAATTTAAGTATTTATACCATTAAATTAAAACTTTCAAAGGTGCAGAATAGCAGACAATGACCATATTTTTACAGCCAAGACAGTGGAAAATTGGCAGGTCTATAAACAGCATTACACAACTGTCCTCTAATGCAGACGATTTAAGCAGATTCCCTCTCCGGAATTCAAACTAGAAAAACATGCACGAATTCAGAAGACAAGATATAACAATGACGATATTTCAGATTAATGCATATTTTACAATTCAGAGGATGTACTATTCTATTAGCATGGGCACCTTCCCATGTAGGAATAGAATGAAACGAACAGGCAGACAAAGAAGCAAAAAGTGGGTGACATAACACAAACCTCATAAATGTATATGTGGAAAGGACCATGCCAAAAGTTTAATTGCAAGATTAACAGCAAAGGAATGAAAAAAAAATTTCTTGGGAGTCACAGCCTAAACCAAAGACATGTATATTTTAATTCGAAGCAACAATAACATGCTAATTGTCTAGTGAAATAGGCGTACCTAGGTATAAATAAATTGCTTATATTGCAGCTAGAAATAGGATTTTTGATGATAGAAGAACCTTATTGTGCAGAATGCAAATGAAGCCCAATTACAACAGAGTCATTCTTACTTAGATATAAATGGTATGAACGTTCCACTAACAGAGTATTTGAAAACACAATTCAACTCTTTTGGTAGAACAAGCGTTAAGATAGCTATCTGTGGAGCTACATGATAAAGTTAGAACTACATACAACCAACGTTGCCACTCCTAGGTGGATTCACCTGGATCTAGGTCTTTGTTGTTTTTGTCCCGTCTAGGTGTCATTTTCCTTTATAAGTTGAAGAAAGCCAGCTATTTTTCGCCCAAAATCGGCCAAACTAGCCCCAAAATTGCCCACAGAAGCCCCAAAATCGCACCCGAAAAAATAGCCCAAGACCCTGAGGTCTAGGTTTTTTTTTCTCCAAAATTCAGAGTAGCAACGTTGCATACAACTAATATTAATACATAACAGCTGGCAGTGGTATTGTAGATAGATATATGTGGAAATTATTTACATAGATAAAGCGGGGAAGCTGTAATGGGTTATATTGGATTATTGAGACTAATCAGTAAAACAATTTGAGTACATTATTATTTAAAAAATTACATACACATACAATTTAAAACGGATGAAATCAAAATCAAGAAATAATCGGACCATGCGATTAATGATTCCATTACTTAAGACCACAGACAACAAGGTATTTTATATGTGTAATGCGCCCTAATATAACCGACGTGCTTTGTGTCTATGTTAAGCGGTCCCCACCTCGTCAAAACGAGACACAACTCATTAAAAAATTACACACGACAGAATATACGAGTATATACTGAAGCGCATTAAAAACGCATCACTATTATATATACTGATGCCGAGAAGCTGGAAAAAAGTGTGGGAATGGATTTTCCCCGTGTTTGTCATGAGGTAGAGAGCGAATGGCTGCTGGAATGGAAAGTGCATGATTCAACCCACGGGTTTGTGTACAGACTACATGAAAACAATGAAAGTTACACGTGCAACACTATTCCCAACAGCTATGACCCTGAAAATGTGTACGCGTTGTGGCAGTATACTCGGTATAAAAAGGCCGTTGAGACAAAATACCCAGTACATGTGCTTGAAATGCCACGACTATCTGAAAACGACCGCCAACGAGCCATTGGTATGTTGGAGACCGGAATGAGCTCGCGGGCCATTGCCAGAAGGACGAATTGCCACCACAGCACTATTGTACGTCTCAATGAACGTTACGGAACCACTGGCAGTGCTCGGGATAGACTTCGGAGTGGCCAACCACTAGTTACTACCCCTGCGCAAGATCGTCATATTGTGCTGAGTCACCTAAGGAATCGTTCTCTCCCGGCAAGTCAAACAGCAAGAGCAATAGTGGGTAGACGTGGGCAAGTCTCTCGAATGACAGTCATACGACGACTCAGAGATACAGGCCTTACTGCAGATGACCATATGTTGGGCCAAACTTGACTCACAGACATCGTCAGCAGCGCCTGCAATGGGCAGAGCAACATGTCAGATGGACTAGACTGCAGTGGAATGCTGTCATATTCACAGACGAGAGCAGATTCAACATATCCTTTGCTGATGGACGTATGCGGATTTGGCGACGGTGTGGAGAGCGCTTTGCAGATTGCTGTGTTCGTCAGCACAACCGATTTGGAGGTGGCAGTATTCACATTTGGGGAGGATTCAGTTTTCACCATCGCTTGCCTCTTCACATCTTCCGTGGAAATGTTAATGCTGTGACATATCGAGATGAGATTCTGGATGCATTGGTTGCTCCTGCGTTCACAAATTATCCAGACTTGCAGCTTCTCCAGCAGGATAACGCACGTGCGCACACCGCATGCATTACGCAGCAACATCTACAGCAGCAGAACATTGTGACGATTGATTGGCCTGCCCTATCACCAGACATGTCCCCTATAGAACATCTGTGGGACGAGCTTGGACGCAGAGTCTACAGGCACGGTTCTCCAGCTAATCTGCAACAGCTCGAAGCTGCTCTTCACGTATATGGGACTTGATTCCCCGGAATTTCCTTCAGAGACTTGTGCGTTCCATGCGGAGCCGCTGCCAAGCTTGTTTGCAAGCACACGGTGGACATACCAGATACTGAGGATAGGGTGAATGAATTTTTTCATAGGTTGCATTTTTGGTTTTCTCCCTTGCCAGCGCAGAATGCAATGAATTTCATAACAACCAAATGTACAAATTAATGACCAGCATGGATTCATTGGAAAATGAATAAAGATTCTAAATATGTAAACTTGTAAACACTTATATTTACATTTCACACTCTGTTCCTGGATTATACAGGTGGTGCGTTTTTAATGTGCTTCAGTATATATATATACAGTAGAACTCCATTTATCCGAACCCCAATTATCCGAACATCCAATTATCCGAACACTTTTTCCAGAAAAAAAAATAAATCAGATGCCACAGTCACGTTAGACTAAAATTCTGAATCTTTTTATGCGGCAAACTTCAAATGTGTGCGAACAATTTGTAGAGAATGGGATGGCTAATGGTCGGTCGCTTACGTACAGGAAGTCAGTTAGATCATAAAGTCAGTTAATATCTGGTTTAAAAATACAGTGTACGTGTGCGTTCTAGGTAGAACACTGGCTAAACAGACAGTTCAACTTAAAATAATTGTGTCTGCTACTACAGCAGAATAATTTTGGCGTACAAGTATTTCTCTGTGCGATATGGCATCTTCCAGTAGGCCTAAAGCATATAAAAGGAACCGCAATGTTTTGTCAATTGAAACGAAAACAGAATTTATCAAGAGACTAGGACAAGGTGAAACTGTGTCTTCACTTGCGAGGATTTTCAATGTTGGGAAAGCTACCGTCTCTGACATTAAAAGTAACAAGGATAAAATTATGAGTTTTGCATCGAAATTTGATAGTGAAAATGGGTCGAAGAAACGTAAAACCATGAGAAATGCGAAAGATGTGAAATTGGAAGAGGCTTTGTATATATGGTTTGTGCAAAGAAGAAGCAAAGGGGAACCTTTCTCTGGTTCTCTGTTGTGTGAAAAGGCACTTCAGTTCAACAATCAACTTGACGGTCCTCCTGACTTTAAGGCTAGCCAGGAATGGTTAAGAAACTTTAAATCTCGTCATGGCATACGAGAATTGGAGATTCAAGGGGAATCTTTATCTAGCGATGCAACTGCCGCTAAAAATTTTATAGAAACATTCTTGGCTTTTTTGGAAGAAGAAGGTTATTCACTCGAGGATGTGTATAATGCCGATGAGACTGGCTTATACTGGAAATCATTGCCTCAAAAATCACTTGCATCTCAGCGCGAAGCAGCTGCCCCTGGGTTTAAAAAGTGCAAAGAGAGAGTAACAATTTTGGTAGCCGCGAATGCCAGTGGAAGTCATCGTTTACCGGTGCTAATGATCGGCAAAGCCAAAAAACCACGTTGTTTAAAGAATGTGACATGTCTCCCATTGTGTTACAAAGCACAGAAGAGTGCTTGGATGAATAGTGAAATATTTCTTGATTGGTATACAAATCAGTTCATCCCAAATGTGAAGAGGTTGGGAGAACAAGAAAAGAAAACTGGAAAAGTAATTCTTCTACTGGACAATGCACCATCTCATCCAGAGACGGATACATTGAATGCAGTTGATGCAAATTTTAAAGTAATTTTTCTGCCTCCCAATGTAACAGCACTGATTCAACCAATGGATCAGGGTGTTATAGCAAAGCTTAAAAAGATGTACAAGAAGGAAGTCCTGCGTCGTTTATTGTTGGCTGAAGATGAAGAAAGTGTGGTGGCGTTTTCCAAAAAGCTTAATCTCAAAGACTGCTGCTATATGTTAGCTGATGCTTGGACCACCCTGTCACAAGATAATCTCAACAAGGCTTGGAGTAGATTGCTTGGGAAAAAAGGAGGAAATGAAACTACTGCAGTGGACACAAATGATGATTGTATAAATGAAGTTGTGGAACTGTTTCAAGCAATGCCCGGATTTTCGGACTGTGACAAAGATGATGCACACATGTGGCTAGAAGATGATAATGATTCTGGTTTTCAGTTTTTGAATGACGAAGAAATTTTGTCTTTTGTGCAAGAAGAAAACCAAATACATGTAGTGACCGATGATGAAGACACCTCAGAAGTACATGATGTACTTGTAGATTATGAAGAAAAACCAAAACGTCGACCAAGTCCTGAAGAGGCCTTTATAGCACTAGAAACTGCGATGGCTTGGTACGAGCAAGAAGATGACAGCTGTCCTACACAGCTTCTGCTGTTGAAGAGAATTCGGGACTTAGCAGCCAAAAGGAGACTATCCAGTTTGGTGCAAAAGAGGATTCCTCATTATTTTAAATAGTGGGCTACATCTGTGCAAGTACATATATACGTAAGTTGCGCCTGGTTTTGAATCGTTTGTAATGTTATTTTGAAAACATTTCTCTTTCTTAACAAAAATAATTAATACAAGAAGTACATGCACTGCAGTGTAATAAAAGATTTTGGTGATACAGTGATCTAATACAGTGTGGCTATTATAATTACAGTACAAGTAAATATGTTTTATAGTGTATTTTCCTTGTGATGGTTAATTATTTTTAGAAATATGTGTACATGTACTCGATACATTATGTAATCCAATTATCCGAACATTTGATTATCCGAACGATGCTCGGTCCCATGGGGTTCGGATAAATGGAGTTCTACTGTATGAAGAACCACCACAAAGCATAAACAACAGAAATTACACCGATGATGTGAGAGGCTAAGAGTAAAGATGCACTTTTGAAACAATTAGAAAATATGCATTATGAAAACTAGAACAAGCACTTCCTTGTTATTCTGTCAACAGGCTTTCTCAACGTGTGTTCCATCACTTGGCGGCGCGTTCTTCAAATTCAGCTGTAACATTTTTGCATAAGTCTGAAGTTGAACATTTTCGATAGTCTCTTCCGATTTCCAAATGTTTATCCGCGCTATCTGTTCTGTAATTCGACATGAGTGTTTTAGAGTGTGTGTGTGGCGGGGGGGGGGGGGGGGGGGGGGGCAGTTATCCTTCACATTTTATAACCTAACACTTAACATACGTTGTTCGTTTGTTTGTTTGTTTTTGTAAATATAGTGTGCGGTAATTGGATTATTCAAACATTTGTAAGTTTCGGAAAAGTCGTCAATAAAATATTAATGATAGCGGATGGAACAATATTTACGCTGTAAAATACCGCTGGTTAAATTTCTTTCATGTGAAGTATATTTGTTTGATTGTTTGGTTTCCTAGGAAACTGACGAAATGTTACCCCGTTTGCTAGATTTTACCATTTTCACTTCATTAATAACTGTCGTTAAATGTGCATAATCGGAACTGTCATGTTGTTGTATTTTCTTTCTGATGCTAGCGACTGCTTTAAAATTTACTTACTTTTATATTTTCAACTCATCTACGAGCGCCACGCTCCAATCTATCCAGCTGTAAATGGGTACCTGGCTGTGCTTTTGAGTTAGGGAGGGCAAAGGCAGTGGTGAAGGGTACTTGTCATCCTACCTTATAAAGCTAAACCTATTATAAGTGAATTCTCTTAACATTTCACTCCTCTACTTCATTATTTGTTATAGGACTCAGTCAATACCCTTTGGCGTCCTAGGGAGGAGCGTAGGACTTTTCAACATACACATGCCAAGTCCCCCTGTCACGTGCCATGCGTTCAAGTTCTTTGCTATGGGATTAGCGTGACCTTTTTACCATTTAACATCTACCATCTTTTTACTTGATTTGCTTGCACTGGTTTCATAGCTCGGTGGTCCATGGTTCGATCCCCAGTTGAGGTTGGATTTTTTTAGACCGCAAACGGCTCCGGGGTCGACCCAGCCTCATGCAACGGGTGCCAGAGCAACTCTAAGAAGGTTTAGGTGGCCGGCGTGATGCTGACCACATCACCCCTATTGTGTCGTATGGTCAAGAAAATATGGGCCTAACACCAAATTCCCAATATTCCTCAATGGACATGTAACGGATCCTTTACCTTTTTTTTTTTTTTTTTTTAAATTTGCTTCTCATATCTTGTCAGAACTTTTGATTCCTACTGTCTTTTTTTTTTTTTGCATCTCTTGTTTGTGACTTTAAAAAAATAATGTCTGGTATATCTTCTTTCATAAATAACACCTGCCTTCTCCCATAAATAACATCTGCCTTACGTCACATGAAAATCAAACTAATGTATTTTTCCAAACATCAAGACAACTATAAACTGTACGAAGTTCTTGAATTTCAAATTCTAATCCTGATTCTAAGACATCTTATTTCAATCACTGTAAAATAGTACAGGTCAGTAGTGTTAAAGATAATCTTTATGTATTTAAATTGCGCGAAAAAAGGCGACGACCCATTTTCTAACGCCTTTGAAATATCGAACTGAAATTGACAAGCGAACAACTATTTAGTTTTTATTATTGATTCAGCGGTGCTTGGGCTCTCCCCCTTCGGCCCACCGCCATATAGTGATATCTGCATGTTTTCGCAAGTGACTATTTGGTATATTCCCGATTTTTAAAAAAATCTCCCATGTTTCTTTTACTCGGGTCTGCAAGAACACATATATGATTTTTAAAAGTATGTAATATAGAAATTAATGTGAAGATATGTGCGAGAATGAGCAGACATACCACTTATTCTGCTATAGAAGTGTATAATAATAATAATAATAATAATAAATTCTTTAAGCACCAAACACGGCGCATAAGGCAGAAACCAGTGCTCTCCAGGTTGTTCGTTGTGACGCCACTCCTCTTAGCTCTTGCACATTATTTAGGCCCAACGTTCTTCCTTCTCTTATTATTGTTCTTCTGAGTGTTTCTTTTGGTCTTCCTTTTTTCCTCTTTACCCTCAGGAACCCAAGTGAGCGCCTGTAGTGGTATTCTGTTGTTTTGCATTCGTAGGACATGACCGATATATGACCATCGTCTTTTCCTTATATAGTCGGAGACATATTTCTGCCTAGAGTCTTCTCTTATTTGTCGATTAGTCTTGAATTCTTTCCAACTGATGTTCATGAGTTTTCTAAGACATTTGTTCTCGAATGTATTCAGCTTGTTCTCCAATGATTTTGTTTATTTTCCAACTCTCACAGCCGTATGTTAACACTGAGATAACATTTGAATTAAACAGACGAAGCTTGGTATGTATATTCAATGATCGTAATTTCCAAATGTTAGATAATCTATTGAAGGCGCTAGCTGCCAAAGCAATTCTAGTATGGATTTCTCTTGTTGTGTCACCATCCTGAGTCATTTTACTGCCTAAATAATTGAAACTTTCAACTTTCTGTAGTTTTTCCCCGTTCAAGATGATATCAAAGGTCTCGTTAGAAAAGTTCATAGCTTTAGTTTTAGAGGCATTTATTTGGAGACCTATTTTAACCGAGAGATGACACAAATTATTTATTGCTTCTTGGGATTGTCTTGGTGTTGAACTTAAGAATGCTACATCATCTGCGAAATCCAGGTCCCCCAGGAATTTTCCATTTGTCCATTTTATACCTAATTGTTCATTGTGGGTATAGTTTCTCATAACCCAATCAATAGCTATTCCAAAAAGTAGTGGTGACATAATACAGCCTTGTTTCACCCCTGTTTCTACTGTAAACCATTCTGTATTCCCTTTATTTGTTCTAACACAACATCTTGCATTGTCATATAGTGCTTTGATTATATTCACATATTTTGTTGGAAAACCATAGATTGTAAGTATCTTCCACAATGATGGGCGGTGTAGACTATCAAAGGCTTTTTGAAAATCGACGAAGGTGATAATAAGTGGCGATTGCCTTTCCACTGATTCTTCTATAATTGTTCTTAGTGTGAATATTTGATCAATACATGATCGTGTATAGAAGTGTATAATTTTTATTTTATTTTTAAAACTACATGGTACATGAAAATTACATCCTATTTTTAAATGTGTATATCTTCATTCGTATCTATTGCATATGCACGAAACAAATATCCAAACAAAGAGCAATTACTGCCATTTGAAAAATTAGTTTAATTAATGGGTTTAATCTCTTTTAGTACCGGCTGGAAGAGATCCTCTGAATATTTTCATCCAAGTATCGTGTTATCAACAGTGAAATTAAAATACGATTATAAAGGGTATGAGCAGTCTTCACAGACATGGGAAATATATGGAGATCAATGGAAATAAAGTCAGTTCAAAACCCTAACTATTCAACTCTAATGTTAAGTCATTCCTACTGTATGGCTCCGAAACATGGAGAACTGCAAAAACAGTTCATGTAAAATTAATTGTTTAAACTTTTTAAAATTATTTTTATTTATTTTTTTTTGTTTTGAGTGAGTGTAAGGATACAGAATGAAGGGTTAAATAAAGGACAGAATGTTAGACTGCGTGCCCAGTTCTCAACCCTTTTAAAATAAAGGTTTATGTTCGTTCGTTCTCATCTCTGAAAATGTGGTCATACGTTTTAATGTTATAATCACGTATCACGTGGTTCTAATGACACTAAACTATAACATTTTAAACTAACTGATGAGTTAAAAGCAGGGCTGAGTTTCCCATTAATCACTGTAGGCACAGTGCACAGGGCCTACGGAACATAAGGCCTGCGAATGAATGGAAACATTACTTTCTGCATTTTATCACTTGTTTTTAGAACACCGGAATAAAAGTGCCTTGTGACTACGAAGAGCGTCTGATTAATAGAGTGGGTAGAGCACTGGCCTCTTGTGGCAAAGGTGGCGGGTTCCAAACACGCTGGGGGTCATGCTGCATTTTACCCAGCTGTAAATGGGTTCTAGAATTTGCTCTTGAGTTAAGGAAGACAAAGTTAGCGAGGTAAAGAACTGGTCACCCCCACCTCATCAACAACAAAAAAGCTGGACCCAGTCTCTAACACCTCACTCCCCTACGGCAATATTTGCTAACGTACTACCTTTACTATGCTGTAGCATAGTGGTTAGTGCACTGGCTTCCTAGCTCAGTGGTCTATCGTTCGATCCCCAGTTGAGGTGGGACTTTTTTAGGCTGCAAACGGCTCCTGTGTCGACCCAGCCCCTAATGGGTACCAGAGCAACTCTGGGAAGGTTAAGGTGGCCGGCGTGATGCTGACCACATCACCCCTAGTGTGCCGACGGTCAAGAAAATATGGGCCTAACACCATATTCCCGATATGCCTCAATGGGCGTGTAAAGGGATCCTTTATTACCTTTACCAGTGTTAACGAACACATAAATCCAGCTTTGGTTGAAATGTCTCACGTTCTATTTTTTGGTGAAACCAGCATCCTACCACAAATAACTGCCAATATGTTCGCCTGGAATTCTAGGCCCTCTGTTCTCACTCTAGCCTACTGGACTAGATCACCACGATAAAGCCGGTCGCATTGCTCCGCCGCTTCCACTCGTCTGATTGTTACTTTACGGCGATCCCTCTTTCACGTAATCAATGCTTTAAATTAAAAACAAAAAAATAGAACAAGACAAAAGAATAGAATCCCTTTGAAGCGTGGGGGAGTACTATTGATCAATTGCTGGTTCATTCCGGTTCAGTTGAGTTGATTAGGCTAACTGAATAAATTATAGCCAAAAAAACATGCAGATTACTTTCCGTGGAAAAAAAGGTGTTGTGGTTTTAGAAAGTTCTCGTAATACAGCTGATGTGCGGTACAGATAGTAAATACGCTTAGCACTGTATCTACCAGGTGAGAACGTGTGTTTTGTCTGGCACTTACAGACAGGGATTCTGTCAACATAGTTTTTTTTCTTCTCTCGCAGCAAAGTTTACCCAGCTGTTAATGTGTGTACCTAACTATGCTCTTGAGTTAGGGAAGGCAAAGATAGCGAGGATGGAAATGGTCACCCCCACCTGATAAAGCTGGACCTAGTTTGCTGAAGTCTCTAACACTTTACTTCCCTACGGCAGTATCAGCTATGTGACTTTCTTTTTTTTTCATAAGAGAACACTGTTTTGTCTGATTTCCATTAAGTGTCATTTTTCTTGCAATTGTAAAATAAAAAGAAGAATATAAACAATGCTTATTATTTTATATCATTGCAACCGTGCAATTTTTCAACGTTTTCTTTTTTTTCCCCTACTCAAAGATGCGAAGACTGGCAGAATTTATCATTCTGTCATCATCTACGAGACTTCAATAAATTCATTGCCAAGTCCTACTATCTTGTGCGATCCGTGCAGTGTCTTTTCGTGTCTTATTTATCCCATTAATTATTGTTTCCAGTTCTCTTCTCTGTCTTGTTCTGTCTCGGCCAATCTCTCTTATCCCAGGGTTACTAGAACAAGGACTGCCTTGTAATGCTATCAACAGGTTTCCTAAATGTCTTTCCTATCCATTGCGAGCGTTTTCTTCTCATCTCTTGTTCCATTGGCACCTGTCTGGTTCTTGTAATCAGTTCCAGATTGAAAGGCAATGTTACAAACTGTGTAAAGGCATTCATAAGGGTCAGACTAATAAGCCACGGCATTAAAAAGAACGCTACAATACATATTATGTCAGTAAACATGGCATGCAAACACACTGCGAAAATGAAACACATTGATTTTCTAACATCCTTGAATTTGACTTGGCTATTGGACAAACTATATGCGTATTTTTTAAAAAAAATTCTTTTTATTGCCATTTTCATCTGACATTTTTTGGGTTTATTTTATCCCAGGGAAAGATTTTCTTACTAATATACATGTTAAGATTTAGTAGGACTTCTCTTTACCTTTTTATTACATTTTATCATTGACGTACTTCAGTTCTGTCAGGTTTTGTTTTTTTCTGAATACTTAAGCCAGTGAAAACGTTAACCAAAAAATAAGGCATGATAATACGATATCATTATTGAATATATCATTTTTCCTTTGACGGGCTGTAAATATTTTAATTGCTTATTTTTGCTTGATTGTTACACTGTCGCATGCTGCGCATAGTTCTGCACAGGGTAATAATGATAATACCTCATTCAGTCATAACTGACTATGGGAATGCGTCCCTGAGGTGACAGCCCTCAGATGCTTTTTTCCTGGTGTTCCTTTCAACGTTGCCTCCTCTCTTCTGCTTGCTGTCGGAGAGCTTCTTTTCGCCGAATCGGAGGTGGCGTTGTAGAAAGCATCGCCACTCGATGCGATCGCCAGCTTCATCCTCTCAGGTTTGCTGGATTTATATCGAGGGCCTTCATGTTTCTCTTGCACCCATCTTTGAACCTCAACTGTTCTTTTGCCATCTGCCAGTTGTCCGTAGAAGATATCTTTCGGGATGTGATCATCTTTCATGCGGCGGACATGGCCTAGCCAGCGTAGTCTGCGCTGCCTAAGCAGTGTATGCATGCATTGAAGGCCCGCACGCAACAGCACCTCGATATTTGTCACTTCGTCTTTCGACGAAATACCGAGGATGTTACGTAAACACCGCAGATGGAAGGTATTAAGTCTTCTTTCTTGCTTGGCATAGGTTGTCCATGTCTCGTTGCCATATATTTAAAGGTAATACGTCTTACTAAACCATAAGACAATAAAAACCCTACGTTGCAGCCACAAAACCTTCGTCAGGGACAGACGAACAAAAGCAGTGTGATGGGGCCGAAAAGGAGACGCCCGCCCCCTACCTGTTTCTAGGCAGATTTATCGCCCATATTTTCGATGTGCGCGAAGCATGCTTGGATGTAAATTATTCAAGATTGATGAAAATGCCATAATAATGCATTTAAATTAAGTTGTGGTGTAGAATTGTGTTATATTAAATAGCTGTAGGTTTTATTTGTGTTTTCATGCATTCTAGAGCAAAATATCGCGAGTGTTGTTTAAGTAGCCAAGATTAATCCGCACAGCGCAGTAAGTGAGTGATGCGCCGTAGGGCCTATAAAAGAGATAACGGCCGGAAAGCGGGCCTACTTTGCCACAGCCGCCAGAGAGAACAGACGACAGAGCCAAGATGTAAATGCCTTGAGCACATTAGCATCGGGCACTGTTGGGTGTTTTGTTTGGTGTTATGTTCCTTGGTTTATTCGTTTAATGTTTGCTTTGTCACTGAATGGGTTATAAAAATAAATATAGCCCCTGTCTCTAGAATCAAGAGTTTTATTGTTGTTCGGGTCGGTGCGAATAGAAAAGAGAGTGATCACACATCACAATACATCATCATCATCATCATCTCGCCCACCCTATCACAGCAGGAAGGGTGGAAAATGAGAACTAAGTAAAATACATGACAAATAAAAGCGAGTTCAGGAAGTAGAGAAAAATTCTAAGTACTAAAAAAAACCAGAAAAAAAAACAAAACTGATGGATACGTATAAAAGGAGAACAATAGGGAGAACGAGAAAAATAATGTAGGCTACATTTAAAAAAAAAAAATCTCACAATTACAGAGAAATTGTGCCATTCCCGGTTTTCACTACTATCTCTTAGCGCTATTAGATTGGGCAGCCTAAGTTCAAAGATTCTCAACCTGTTTTGGTCCCCGCACCTCCCTCCCGCCTGGCTTTTAGTAAACCTTCCCGTAACAGTTAACATGAGAGGGAATAAACTCAGATATTACCAGGAATATAGGCACATGAGAGAATAAATAAACATATTAAATAATTCCTCAAACAGAAATACTTTATACAACACGTAGCATTTTTTCAGTATCGTACTGTTGTTACTAGTGAAGCAAGTGAACAGTATAAGTCATGAATATGGACTCGAAATTAATATTGAGAAAACAAAAACTATGATAATTAGCAAAACAGACGATAAACCCACATTAAAGATAAGCGTAAATGGGAAAATCCTGGAACAAGTCAAGAGCTACGTATATCTTGGTCATATAATAACAGAAGATGGCAGATGTGAAACAGAAATCAAGAAGAGAACAGGAATGGCCAAAGCTACATTCAACAACATGAAACATATACTGACATCTAAACAGTTATCTCACAAATTAAAACTGAGAATCATAAAGTGTTATATATAGTCTGCATTTCTGTATGGTGCAGAAACATGGACGATGAATAAGCATTTGGAAGAAAGAATTGAGGCTCTTGAAATGTGGATATATAGAAGAATGGGGCGTATCTCATGGAAAGAGAAGAAAACAAATAAGGAGGTCCTAGAAAATCTAGGTATGAAAAGAGAACTAATGAGGGAGATCAAAGTTCGGCAGCTAAAATACTTTGGCCACATAAAAAAGCATAACACCTTGCAGAAGACCATAACAGAAGGGAGAGTTGAAGGCAAACGTGCAAGGGGAAGACAGCGCTGTAAGTGGGAAGATAACATCAAGAGATGGACAGGAAAGAGTCTATCAGAGTGCACCACCAAGACAAGAGACAGAAGACGTTGGAGGTCCATTACAGACAACCTTCGTTGTGGAGATGGCAACTGATGATGATGATGACTGTTGTTAAATGTTTATCAAAACACAGTCACATAAATTAGTCAGACCCTTGATTCTGTTTCTTGTCAGCTAATAGTTTTAATCTTGGTACACTTGAAACTTGGAAGCGTCTCACTCCCACTCAGTCTACCCAGCTGTAAATGGGTACCTGATTCTGCTCCTGAGTTAGGGTATGCAAAGGCAGCGAGGAATAGAACCAGTCAGCTGGACCTATTATGCTGAAGTCTCTTAAGACTTCACTTCCCTACGGCAGTATTTGCTATGGGACCACTGTGACCTGTTACAGTTTAGAATGAGGCACCCGCATATCATATTCAGCCCTCAGTTTGTTTTTTTATTCGGATTTGACTGAGAACATCTCTCGCCGTTCTTTCTCCAATCCACATTTTTCATGTACTACTTTTGGAATATTTCTGCAAGAGAGTTATTCACGCACAGTATCTCCCCGTACCCCCTTGACAACGTTTCTCGTACGGCCTGCAGGTACCCATACCACAAGTTGGGAACCGCTGATCCAGTGTGCTACTTCATCCAGTTGCCCGTAGCTATTGCGAACGCAGACACTAACGATGAAGAACATAAAGGGTTCCATAACGAGGCGCGTACATGTATAATTCTGTTTGATCGTGTTCGTAAATGTCGATCTGGGGTCGTCTTTCAATGTTGTTGTTGCCGTTATTGATAATTTTTTTTTTTTAACAAACGTTAATAACATTATTTTGGCAGTGCCGTTGTTATTTTTAGTTCATCTGCTTGTAGCATAGTTGATTGTGTATGATTGTATATTTATGTATGTTATTTTGAGTTTGTGAGTTGTTAAGAGATTTGCTTGCAAATACAGTTTTAGTACATCGCGTCTAATTCATTATAGTCCTTGTTCACGTACCATTGCACTTTTCATTCATTTCTTGGTTTTCCATTTTTTATTCGTGTCTTTTATTCTCTCATCTTTGCCAATTTTAACTTTTTGTTGTTGTACTTTTTTATTTTTGTTATTACAATAATTCATTCTCGTAATTGTACTCATTTTAACTCGTATTTTCTTTATTATTACAATGAACCTTTCTAGTATCTTTACTCTTTGTTAACACGAATTTTCTTTGTTATTACAATAATTCATGCTCGTATCTCGTACTATTGCTTTGCTAACCTTTGTATATACCCCCTCAACCCCACCCAATAAAACATCCCATGTGTTGAACGCATTATCACTTGAACAGAATCCAACCACAACACTCTCCAGAGTGCCAGCAATGTAACTATCCCTACGAAACTGTTGACCACCATCTCTTAGAGTGACCAGCACTCGATGATGTTAGGACAATGCTCCTTCCTCCGAGGCCAGTTAAGTGAAACAAAATAACTTGCGAAAACATGCAGATATCACTACGTAGCATTGGGCCGAAGGGTGAAAGTCCAAGCGCAGCTGGATTAATCTCATTTGACACGTAATAACCAGTATGTCTATGACGCCATAAGTGTCAGTGGAACAAAAGATCAAAAGGAGACTATTTTCTGACAGACAGACAGACTAACGGCGCACAACACAAGATCACAGCTTGCAACTGAATTCACCATTTTACATTGATTTTGTGGAATATGAAAAGGTCTTCCAAATTTTAGACAGAATTATTTTTAAAACTGATGAAGTGTGGAGCGCCTCCCCCGATCACTTACGTACTTAGAAAATGTATATGAAAACTTCCGATTGGCAGAGTCGTTAGAGTGCTGCAGTCAATCCAGCTGTAAATGGGTACGCAACTCTGCTTTTGAGTTAAGGAAGGCAGCGAGGAAGGGAACTGGTCACCCGACCTCTCGAAACTGGACTTAGTAAAGTGACGTCTCTAACACTTCATTCCCCTGCGGCAGCATCTGCTTTGTGACTACCTGTACATGTGTATGAAGATATGAAATGCAGAATTACTGTACAAGACAACTTACATAACCCTTTTAGATAAGAACTGAAGTGTGGCAGGGATGACCCTTATTAACCATAGCTCTTCTAGCAGCAATGTTGCTACTCTTAGGTGGATTCGCCTAGATCTAGGTTTTTTGGGGTCCCGTCTTGGTATCATTTTCCTTCCTTGGTTGAAGAACGCCAATTAGGTCAATTTTTGGTTTTTTCGGTTTTTGCCCAAAATATCCCAAAAATTGCCTACAGTAGCCCCCCAAAATAATCCGCCGGAAGTAGCCCACGTTGTCCAAAATTCAAAATCTTGGTGTAACTAGGAATTTTTTAAGGTACCGTCTAGGTTTTTTTTTCTCTTCAAAATTCAGAGTGGCAACACTGTCTTGCAGTTTCTTAATCTGCTAACTTACTATGTCATATGCCTTACCACTAACGTTTCGCACATTTTCATTGTGTAGCAAGGCGTTTTTCTACTCTCAGTTCCCATACTGTGTCAATCAATGTATGGTGACGAAATCGATCATATGTCAGATCTTGTTATTGTGTTCCCACACACACAAAAATGAATAATTAATTTGACGTACTACACGTATGTCGTGTTAAAACGTACTTCTTTTTCATAAAATAAATCGATTTTTTGTTGTATATGTGGTCGCAAGAGGTCTTGCAATTTATGAAACATTTAATATAAATATTCTATTTTGACTTAAGATAATTTTACCAGTGTCTTTATAAAACTATTTCCTATTTCTTTCGCAGTTTTATTAGGCTTCGTTAAAAAAAAAATTCTTTTCTTCAAGTACCATGCCTAGTGGCGTAGGAGATCATGTCTCTCCACAACTTCCTGTCTTCAGTACAATTTATCAATTCTGCTGTTGACTTCTTTCCATACCACGATTGTGGTGGGTTTAGATGTTATGAATGTTGGTGTTATTGTTATAGTGTAACTGAGTGAGGTCAAGCTGTGAAGGCCTCTGAGTCTAATAGATAATAAGGGTGTGTTCTCGGAGAACCTTTCTGCTACCACCCTAAGATCTCACTCAGACTTATTTTTGACTAGTATGTCTGACAGCTACGTCTAATGTCTAGGGTAATGAAATTGTGGTATAATAAAATGACAACAAATACACTTAAGAACTCTATGAAAGGTAATTAACAACACCCAGAGTTAAGTTTAAAATGTGAAATCTTTTTTACAATTTATTGTTCCAGTATCACAATTTTGTGTATACCGGAATATTGAACTCAAAATGATAATTCAAAGTATTTACATAACATTAATTCAATTTATAACTGAGTATATTATTATTCACAACTGTAATTAAATGTGTCAATCTGGAACAGTGTCAATTTATTCTTGCTCCTATGAATGGGTATTGATTACAAGAACGTTTTTCTTCATCACAATCTGAATAATCTAATACACATTTCGGGAACTGAGAGTAGTTGAGTTTGATATATCAAGTGCCCGGAGACAATTTCTTAACTGAGTGGTGCCTGGTATGCAGGATGAATTTTGGTTAGATCACCAGAATCAACTGCCAAGTAAGGATTCTGCTCTTGCAATATAACACGGAGGCACACAATCGATACTGCCTCAATTCTTTAGATGCAGAAATATAGACAGGTATAGGTTGACCTGGGCTCACTTTGAGTCATAGATGAAACCCTGGAACGATATAAATGCGTCCTACTCAACCTCTCATATAGCTCTCTCTTTCCCTAACTACTAAACATTTTTAATCATATTCAGACTCAGCATGGTAACTAAACAATTAGTTAACGTTCTTAATTGGTTGTATACCCCATTCATGGTCAAATAAACTTCAAACTACAGTTTGACACTTTCCTTGACAAAGGAAACATTTTAAGTTAATAATATCAAGTCATGTACAATCACGGTGACTTGCTGAAGAAGACGGCCAGTGGTTTGCCTGGTCTTATGTCATAATACTGTACAACAATTTCTCTATTAATATTTAATTTTTCTTTCTCCCACAATGTCAGAAAGCCTGTCTGGCTTTTCTACAACATGTCAATATATTTCCTAACAACTCTGTGAAACAACACAAAGTTTGATGTTGACTTCCCTCTAGATACTTCTACCCACATAAGTTTCATACATATTCAATAATACATACATAAGAATAATATAATGATGATATAAATGTTTTCTTTATTACCGCATCAGAGAAATATTAACACTAATAAGTTTGATTTGCGATAAATATGGTCAAATCCAGATCGCTTGCTGGTGAAGATCAGCAAAGTCAAGATAGTACTATTATCTTGCTTGTAGAATAACTTTTGTGTAGAAAATTTCTTTTACAAGTGGCCTCGAACACTACTACAAATTAGTTTTATCCCTTCGTTAGTATATTAGACTCCAGCCAATCAGGGACTGTTTGGCTTCTAGCGTCTTTTTATTCAAACTGAACTCAAATTTTCAAATCTTGGACTAACTTCCCCTCTATCCCCACTACAGGGCAAACTGAGAAAGATCAAGTCTGTTCGTCCATCTGTCTTCGTCAATATCTCAGTTATATCCTAAAAGTTTATAATTCTGACAAGTAATTAGTGATCCTGTTGCGGTCTGTCGCACAGTGGTTTTATTCTTTTATTTATTATATTCACTATTATCGTTTTTATTTTTCATTTCCTCAAATAACATATTTTTCTATCTTGCCAATTCAAATCTGTAAACACGAACTCGTGACACTAGTCCTATACTCCTTTTCTTCCCCTATCAGTACTGTATTTTCAAAAATCTCCACGTTAAATCGTAATTTTTTTTCTCTTTTTTTCTTAACTGTCGTTCTCATTCAGAACGAAACAGCGCTTTGTAGTACGTCACAAAATTTCGACAACGCGTTGGCCGCATGTTACCTTATAGTTAATTTTTAGCCCGAATACGACTGTGCGTGTGTTTTGGGCTGTGTCGCGTCTAACAGCGTGGATATAAACAGAGAACGGCGGATCGAGCGAAGAAGGGGTTTGCAGGGCGGCGGTAATATTTTGCGTTAATTCTTATTGCAGTTTCGTTCTACACTTCTGGAAAATGTCAGAATTACTACTATTGGTGGCGTTAAAGTTAAAATCGTACGTTAATTCAGAACGGCAGTTTGGTATCGCAGTTCTGGCACAAGTTAATTGTTAGTCTCAAGGACGAAACTAGGAAAGCGTATAATATTTGACGGTGGGATCATTGTCTAAGCATTGCTACTGCATACAATTCATCGCTCTACTGGCGTTGAGGACGACGATAGGCAAGCACACACGGGCGGGTTTATTTATTATCATAGAAGTAAAATCTTACTGAATTTATAAAAAATGGGCTATTTTGAACTGTTGTCCATACAGATGTCACTTTACAACAACGATGTCAAACTGTCCAGTATTTGCTCTCTATGTCTTCCCCTATCTCTTTTTCCTTCAATCTTACCTGTTACGATATATTCTATCTTTCCTCTTCTCATAACATGCCCCCAAAAAATGACATTACTTCTAAGGTAGATATAAGATCAACTCTTATTTGTGAAGATAATAATATAAAAAGCCCTTCACTTAAATTAAGTGTATATAGGACACAAATGAAATTAAGGATATAATACAATCATTAATATGAAGCGCGTCTTTGTGAAAATAAATCAGATTTTTTCCTAGATTTGCAAAACGGTATTCACAAAATTAAGGTTTCTTTTTTTAGTTACATATAACACATCTGTGTGAAATAAATATCATTAAACATACACCGGTAAAATTAATAATATAAAGAATACCTGTGTAAAATATACTATACGCATGTGTAACATCAATATAACGTTCAGCTTTGTGAAACTGGTAACATAATAGAACAACCTTAGTGAAATCAATAATATTAAACAAGGCTATATAGGTTACAGTTAAGATACTTTTGTTAAGAGTTGTGATATTTCCGAAGCCGAGGAAACTTCACTGACTTTGGCAGTTTCAAACGTCGCCGGGCACGGATTCTTTCTTCTTTTATCAGGTTTCGCTGATAAAGTCACTCATTTAGTTTTTACCTCGCACAGAATTACACACATTGGCGTGTACAGTCACAATACCAAGCACACACACACATACACACACACACACACACACGTACCCACACGCGAACACGTGTAAATAGTATGTCAGTAGTTGAGCCTTTATTCGGGGAATATAATTTCTTTTTAACTACCTTACCTGAAAGGTGTCATTGTTGGGAGCTGTTAGTATTCATTGGCTTTGTGTGGGTCTGGAGGTAGTGCTTGAACAAATAAGTTTATGTCGCTACGGGACATTTATTCTTTTTGCGACAGAACAACAGACAATGAGTGTTCAACTGGGAACAGTTTTCATGACTGAAAATGTGCCTTCGCTGCTATTTTCGGATGTGTAAAGTGATGTATATTCTTCAATGCCTTACAGGTGCCGGTTGAGGAGAATACGCCTAAAACTAAACTCCTCCGTAAACTCTTCAACTTTTTCTTCTATGACTCGTGTCTCTAATTTGATTTCTGTATCTGGTTTTAGTTTTTATGTCTTTTAAAAACGGTCTCTGTTCCTTTTTTATTTATTTAATGGAGGATACAGACTACTGTGTGCCAGCAGATGTTTTTGTCAATGTGAGCCCTATTTATCAATATTTTTCTCACCTTTTCTAGTGAAATCAATGGTTCTGACTATATCGATCAAGCTTCTCTAAAATTCTGCTGTAAATGTGCAGAATTGCCGAGGATTATTTACCTGATTAAGTTAAATAACTTTGAGCAGATACGAATGTTGTAGATAAATGATACTGCACTTGCAGCCTTAACTTGAGGAATTTTATTGGTCAAATTTCGAAGGACATGCTATGTAACATTGCAGGATCTTTGTTCTGAATATATTGCTCGGTTTTCTTACACGTGCTCTTATAATATACGTACAATTTTCAATAAATAGCTCTATGTTTGAGTCTAACTTAAAAACTAAGCAATTTTCAAGGAATAGCTCTATGTTTGAGTCTAACTAAAAAAAAAAACAATTTTCAAGAAATAGCTCTATGTTTGAGTCTAACTTAAAAACTACACAATTTTCTAGATATAGGTTGTGTCTGAGTTCAACTAAATATGACACGATCTCAAGAAATAACCACAGTTATAGTTTAAATAAGTAAACTACTTTTAATAAATGACTGAAAACGTTTTTTGAAAAGATAACGTTAATTTATATTGCATGTAAATTATGTAATTTATTTTAGATGCATGCCCTATGCCCTAGAATTTTATTTAAGTATAGGTAAATTGAATACTTGGAATTATGCACCAATAACCTTGGGGGTACATACAGTGGCGGATCTACATTTTGGGGGCCCTGAAGCTTGAACTCTTGGAGGGGCCCCTTTTTATTTAAAAAAAAAATTTGTGAGGATGGGAAAGAAATGTATTATAGAGATAAATGGACTTGGAAGACCTGAAGTTCAAGCTTTATAGTAGATCCACAACAACACACATATAAAAACTGAAGACAAATGAATGAATTTTCAAAAAAGAAACAACTCTGCTGGGAGTTTTTAATGATCAAGAAAATTATAAGAAATTAGCAATGAGGAAAATATAAAATATTTTAATACATTTATTAAAAAACAAAGCTGACAAGGTGTATCCATAAGAGATTTGTGCTCAGAAGGAAAAGTTAAACTTACCAGAACATACTTCATGAAGCATATTTTACAAAATACTCTTATTTCTGTTTTTTCTAGCAGCATATTCACGTACAGTTTTGTTATATAGGAGCTTTCTTGCAATGTCATTTTCTAGAGACAATATGCATAAAGAATTTCAGCGCTCTTCAGTCATGGTAGACCGAAATTTGTTTTCTATAAAGGATAGCTTTGAAAAATTCCTTCTGCTTCACAGCTCGTGATGGGCATTGTCAAGTACAGCTTAAGCGCAGTAGTAATATTGGGGATCACTTCAATTAGGTGTTGCTCGCAAATAACCTGAAGAACTTCTGCACATTGCATTTTAGATGGCGTGTTTTCTTCTGTGTTCTGGGATTTCCTAAGGTGCAAATATTCTTTGAACTGATAACACTCGTTTACTAATTTGTGGTCAGTATCATCTTAGTAATACGATATTATTAGTTTAATACTGTCCTCATCAATTTCAGAATTGTTCACCAATTCTGAGAGCAATTTGAACCTTTTCGCAATCTGCTCATATGGGTCAATCCTCTTGCATAACTGGATTATCAAGCAGTCATAGAGTTGATATAGAACTTCTATGCTAAATTTGTCAGCTCCTCTCAAAGAAGCAATACTGACTCTCAAACTTTGGGATTGTTGAAATATATACAACAAAAAATTAATCAATTTGAGTCGTGCGACTATTGTCGCATGCTTTGAAAGGAAAAAGTTGTAGGTCTACTTTCTGAAAAAGCGGTTTTTTTTTTTTTCCGCTTACGGCTAGCCTACATGATACTTCAATAACCTTTTAATTTTTTATTTTAACTATTATTTTGTATTGAATTACACTATATTATTAATATTATAATTTTTTTTAAAAACCCTTCTCATACAGTAGACCCAACATTTTTAGGCAATGTGGACTAAAGTCGCTTTTGGGGGCCCTCCGGGATTAGGGGCCCTGAAGCTTAAGCTTCATTAGTTTCATAGTAGATCCGCCACTATGTACATACCGGTAGGTAAAGATAAATTGTATCTGAGGGTACGCGAACAATAAAGGTTGAATACCACTGCTATATACCATAGTTATGTTGCTGTCATGAAAATGACATCAGCCAATTATGCACTTGTTTGGGGCGCAACATTGGCTGTGCGTCTTTTCACGATTTACATCCACGGCAAGGCGATGCCACCGTTTGGATGGTCCTATGTTCGATTCCCGGGATGCCTATCACTTATATTTCTTTTCTGTTGTCTGGTGTCATCCTTGCTGTCCAACTAGTACCTGTTAATTACCTATATTATTTATTTACTTATTTATTTATTACTCGCAGGACTCAGGTTTCCTTCATTATCTATTTAGCTTCATACGCGTGTACTAGCGTTTTTTTATTTTCATATTCATGGTTTTAATGGCGTATTCCTTTTATGAATATTCTGTTTATTCACATCCTTATCAATGTTTAGCTTCTGATTATAACGATTTGTTAATGTTATGTTAACTAAAGGCAGAAATTTAAGTGTGGATCCTATCCAATTTTCATAGTCCCAGTCGGTAATCTCCGTCAAAATCCAAGCTTGGAAGCTCACCCACATATTCCACACACATCTTGTTTCAAGAACAGATTCATTCTATCAACCAGCGATGAAAGATCTAGGAGCCACTAATTTCTCGGCCACACTCAGTCTAAAGTTTTCCAAGAGACATAAAACACACGTGATGTTTAACGAACTTTCCCTCCATAAAGATCACTAGAGATTCTCATGTTTCTTGTTCTAAGACTTCTATCTTTAGAGTCGGGAAAGATCGGAAATGTTCGCGCCTTTAAGCACATGTGCTGACAAACTGGTGCTAGATAAACGTCTCACGGTTTACTTAACACACAAAACTCGGGTAAAGGTTGCGATATTAAAGCAGGGTTAGTTTCCTATCTAGATGTCTGATAATTTCGACTTTATGATACGAGTGGTTGAAACAACGGCCGGCGTGTTCATGTCTGAGTGAGTTATTGCATGTAAATAATGTTGAACTGAAGAAACATTTGTTCCTGGATCTGATGGCATGAACGTTTAGTTTGGATTCCCTCAGATATATTTTATGGACTTTAGTTTGTCATCAATTGCGGAGTGATTTTCCTTAATTTGCATTAATAGTCAACAAGCGATTTTTTGTGTAGGTTAGTTTTTTTTTTTTTTCACGTGTGTACCTTCATTACCTACCTAGAGTTTAAAAAATTTTTATTTTGGTGTCATCTCAATCATCATCATCATCATCTCAATCATCATCATCATAATTTTCTTTTTTGTTCCTTATTATTTAGGCCGCAAACGACTCCTGGGTCGACCCAGCCCCAAAAGGGTACCAATGCAACTCTGGGAAGGTTAAGGCGGCCGGCGTGATGCTGACCATATCACCCCTAGTGTGCCGATGGTCAAGAAAATATGGCACTAACACCATATTCCCAATATGCCTCAATGGGCGTGTAACGGGATCCTTTACCTTTTTTTTTTTTTTTTTGTACTGAGGGCACCAATGCAACTCTGGGAAGGTTAAGGCGGCCGGCGTGATGCTGACCATATCACCCCTAGTGTGCCGATGGTCAAGAAAATATGGCACTAACACCATATTCCCAATAACGGGATACTTTCCCTTTTTTTTTTTTTTTTTTTTTTTTTTTTTTTTGCCTGAGGGCATGAGACATTCGTTCTTTTTCTCTTCAGAGACATGTTGAAATCAAACATAAGAATTTTCAACTCAAACATAAGAATTTTCATCTCAAACATAAGAATTTTCAACTCAAACATAAGAATTTTCAACTCAAACATAAGAATCTTCAACTCAAACATAAGAATTTTCAACTCAAACATAAGAATTTTCAACTCAAACATAAGAATTTTCAACTCAAACATAAGAATTTTCAACTCAAACATAAGAATCTTCAACTCAAACATAAGAATTTTCAACTCAAACATAAGAATTTTCAACTCAAACATAAGAATGTTCAACTCAAACATAAGAATTTTCAACTCAAACATAAGAATTTTCAACTCAAACATAAGAATTTTCAACTCAAACATAAGAATTTTCAACTCAAGCATAAGAATCTTCAACTTAAAATGTCCAGGCAATCCAATTGAATGGAAGTAAAACAAGGTGGATAGTAAAATACTACAAGCAAGAAGTTGTAGACTTTGACAAAAAGGTGCTTGAACAAATGTGAATTATTCAAATGCTACGACTGGATCACTAATGTGGAATTGGTGGAAAGAAATAACCAGACAAACGTCACTAGAACAAAAAGTGAGGGAAAAACGTTGTCTTTGGATATGACATACATTGAAGAAACGAGTTGATAGCAGGGCTATAGAGTCGGAGTGGTGGAGTCGGTTGCTTATTAGTGGAGTTGGTGTCAGTAAAAAAAAAATGTCCCGACTCCCAATGTTATGACATATGACTATGCAGGAGGATCTAACTATGGATACCATGATAGGCCGGGGGAGCTGACAAATGGTTCTGTGCAGTACGTGAAGACTCCTTGGGAGAGCCCAGAACCAGAGTACAGTATCTTAGCTCTGCATATTTGGAGAGCCCCCTTGGATGGCGAGGATTGCACAGTATGCCACACTTCTTCCTCCAAGCTTGGGACCAGATGTGATGATCCTTTAAAATGCTAGCCACACTGGAGAAACTGGAGCTCATGACTTCAACTCAGCACGTTTTGGAATGGCAGAAAAACCACAGGTAAAGTCTAGATCTACAGTGTAGATAATACCAAGGAGTCTTCAACTCGGTACTGACAGCAAAAGAACGAAAGTAAAAAAAAACTAGTCAGAGTCGGACTTCTAAAATTTCAGGAGTCGGAAAATTTGTTTGGCCGACTCGACAACCCTGGATGATAGTATGACAAGGCCGTCCTTTTTGCGGAATTCTCAGTGTAAGAGAAATAGCGCGAGTCAGGAAAAGGAGACGGAATTCCAGACTGACATGCACGGGATGGAGTAGACATGGAAAGACCTCGATCTGATAGCACAGAACATGAGGGCAGGGGGAAGGGTGTGTATTTGTTGAAGACATATGCTTCACAGGGAGCTCATAGATAATGAATGTATGATAAAGGTAAAGGTAGTCCTATAGGAGATACTACCGTAGAGGAGTGACATGTTAGAGCTGCTTTTTCTTTCCCTAACTTACGAGCAGACTCAGTGCCCATTTGCAGCTGGGTAGACTGGAGCGTGACGCCGCTGTGTTTCAAAACCCGGTACCTTTTAACACGAGAGACCAGCGCTCTAACCACTGTGTCAATCAAACACTCCGAATGCATGAAAATAGGTAAATGTGGTCGTATAGCAGACACTGCCGTAGGGGAGTGAGGTGTTAGAGACTTCACTATACTAGGTCCAGCATCCGAGAAGTGGGGTGACCAGTTCCCTTCCTCGCTGCCTTTTCCTTCCCTAATTCAAAGTCAGGTACCCATATACAGCTGGGTAGAATGGAGCGTGTCGGTACCGTGATTCTAACCCTGCATCTTTGCGGCGAGAGACCATCACTCTAACCACTCTGTCAATCGGACGCAAGAATGTATGATAATAAACTTAACATATATATGTAACACAATCAACAAACTTCTACAGAGAAGACAAGCAACATAGACAGATTGCGTGCAGCTCGGAACGCAATAATACCACATCTCCTGCAAAGTGTGTAACGCAGCTTGCGGGAAGTATGCAATACAACAATAAGCAGCGTGCACGACGTGTGTAGCACATCAAAAACCCCCAGCATTACACACAACAGGACAGCTTGCACGTTAGCGGTCTGGGACCCAATGAAACACGACATCCAGAATATTGGGTCATTACCAGACAATAGAGTTAAAAAGGCCTAATTATCAATTTCCATCCTAGCGCCCCCTGCCTCACTTAGCCTTTGATAGCCAGCGTTTGATCGTTCAACCCCTCTAAATATCCCCTTCTCTGAATTTTCCGCCATATTGGGTTTGAACCTCGTTCCGTGTCTGGTATTAAGTAAAAGCCTCTTTTTTTCCCCCCTTCCTTTTTGGTTTTTTTTTTCTCCTGCCGTTGATGAAAATAGTGAACAAGTTCGCTCGTTCTCTGTTGACGGACTGTGCCATAAAGCTCGGGGTGTGGAGGTAGGTGCCAAATCGATTGTTGGAAGTGGTGACGATGTATCTCGGAATCGGGGTTTATTAGTTATGGGAGGAAGGGAAGTGTAGGAAGAATTTTATTATATTTTTCTTTTAAACTTCAAAGAAGGAAGAGGCGATTGATAAAGATGTCCAGCTTCACGTAGGGAAAAAATAAAAAAGTCGCGAGAAATATTAATTATTTTCAATAAGGGAAAGAGACCATTTGGTTATAGTGAGCGAGGGAGATAAAGACTAAACGGACATAGGTCATATGTTTTGTTCTGTTATTGTGTTTGTTCATGCTCTATTATTTTACATTTTCTCACTCTGTTTATCTATTTCCTTTCTCTTTTCCTTCCACGTACTAAATTACTGACTATATCTGATTGTACCACCAAATACAGATAATAATCAACATGTACCTCACCTCTCGATGCTGGATCTAGTATAGTGAAGTCTCTATCACATCACTTTCCTAAGGCAGTATTTCACATTTTCTCCCTTTGTTTATCTATGTCCTTTCTCTCCTTCAACGCTCTAAATCATTGACTATATCTGCTTGTACCGCTAAAAACATATAATAATTAACATGTACCAATAAGTGTAAACTTACAGACTTTCATAAATGGGTGCTTATGTGGAATAGAAGAATTTAAATGGTAGGACCAGGTCACAAATGTGGCATTTGTCAGAGACAAGCGAGCAAAAACGCTGGAAAACAATGAACTAAAAAACGCAGAGGAAACAAAAAAAAAAAACCTTACAGACCCTTCTACAAGTATACCTCGCTTTGTTGCGCTTCGCTTTATTGATCTTCGCAGATATTGCGCTTTTTTCAAATTATTCATGTTTATTTATTAGAACGTGCCTTCTTCTTCCAAAAGATTTTGGGTCAGATGATGATTATCAGGTCCTGGAAACACATCAATCTATTTATTTCATTAACCATTAAAACAGACACGCTCAATATAATTCTAAAGCTACAGGGGAATAATGGTAATTTCACTAGGAAATAAGCTAATCTGCTTTTAAATCAAACATTTTGTTGTTGTTGGCAATAAAGTATTTTTAATTTTACAGTACATTGTTTTGTTTTTTTTTAGACCTGACGCTATTGCGCACTTAATAGTCTAAACATGATTTTAGGCTTTTATATGCACTGGGAAGCCCAAAAATGGGTGTGATCCGCTTTATTGCGATATTCGCTTAATTGCGGTGGCCTGGAACCCGAACCCGCAATATCTCCGAGGTATACCTGTAGTTCCCTGGTGTCATGAGAAGATAAAGTAGAATATCACTAATGCTTCCTCAGGTGAATCGTAAGAGCTGGCTGTCTCAGGTGTGTCGTAAGAGCTGGCTGTCTCAGATGTGTCGTAAGAGCTGGCTATCTCATCATGTAAAAAACATTCTTACAGAAATCATCGCTGCAAGAGCATATGCATGTTTTGAGGCCGGCTTCCGGTTAGCAGACCAGCTGCAGTGATCAGTCCATGCTGCGTAAGGAAAGCAAAGAGATAAGAAAAAGAAAACTTAACACGTGCACAGCCTTGTGGCTCTTATATTCCGATGGTCAGTCTCCAGAGTCTTCCAGACAGCTGAATCTCTTCTTCTTTGATCCTTAGCCGCCGACTGTCAAAGCAGTCAGTGGCCATCACGCCTGATGGCATCTTGTAGGGCAGCAACAAACTACCTTCACTTTGCTCTGTCGGCGTCCATCCTTCGTGGAAGTGCCCCAGCTCTGGTTCATTCTTTGCATCTCGGCCTCCACAGTTCCTCCGCCAAGTAAAGACAGCTAAATATGTCACCTTCCCTAAATGCCAGGTGTCTCCTGCCTGCCTACATGTTCCTGAGTCACTGACCTTACCTTGCTACATGTCCGTTGTTGTAAATGTATGTACAAGTTCAGGTGCTAATCCATTATTCATCATATTCCTGCTCGCTTGAATCTGGACCTTGGAGCCACCATTGCTGCTGGACCCTTGCTAGAATCCTGGGTCAGGCATTCACATGCTATTGTAGCGGTGGTTTCTGTAGCACTTGCTTTTTCACGATGAGGTTAGCAGCCTCATGCACATTATTCGCCGTGTACTTGTCGGGAACCCGCGGCTCGCGAGCCGCATGCGGTTCATTGAGCCATCTCGTGCGGCTCTTGAAAAATTGTGTTTATTATTTCAATTATATAATATATATATTATTGAATGAGGGATACCATGTGATTTTTTTTTTCATGCGGCTCTTCAATTTTTTTTAATGGAGACCAAATTAAATAATTGGGGTTTTTGTCGTGCAAAGGTTCCCGACCTCTGGCCGTGTACAACATAATCCATTATTTCAGGGGAAAATAAATGTAGGAAAGGGAATTAGGCTGTATGAATTAAACAGGCTACTTAAATATTTAGTTGGAGTTTGTATTTGACATGTATTTCAGTTGAAGAAAGCTAGAGCAGGGGTTGTATTTTTGACAAGTACGTCATAATTTAACAGTTAAAGAAAGGAAGAGCAGGGGTTGTATTTGACAGGTTTTTTTTTTGTTTGTTTGTCATAAATTAAAAGTGTCAGTGGGGTACTGGAAGATGAGACAGGTCTGTATTTAAGAGCTGGCATTTGCTGATGGTGTTGCCCTGATTGCTAAATCAGAGGCACATCTCCAATCCAACCTGCAAGTCTGGAAGGAAGAGCTGGAGAAGAGAGGGATGGTCATAAGCAGCTCTAAAACAAAATCCATGGTGATATCACGAGAAGAAAGAAGACATCAGATTAAGCTGGGAGAACAGGTCCTGGAGCAGGTCAACCACTTTAAATACCTCGGAGCTATTATAGACCGAAAGGGAGGCATCAAAGAAGAGTTGGCCACTCGAAAAGCAGCAGTTGGGACTTTTTCAGGCCATAAATCGAGGATTCCTCAGCAAGAGAGAGGTTGGTAAGAAAACGAAGATGGCTGTATACCGCTCTACCTATGTCCCAGTCTTGACATATGAATGTGAGTCATGGGCAATGACTACAAACCACAAAACCCAGATCCAAACCTCAGAAATGAGGTATCTGATGAAGGTGGTTGAAGTAACAAGAAGAGACATGGTCCGCAACCAGACGATACGTCAAGGCCTAAAATTCCACCCCCTGCAGACCCAAGTAGAACAGTCCCAACTAAGATGGTTTGGCCATGTCTGTAGAATGGGAGAAGATCGGCTACCACGACAAGCATGGGAAACAAAGCGCCAGGGATCCAGACCCCCAGGACGACCCAGAGTCCGCTGGGAGGACAACATTAGACAATCTTTGAAGGACCGAGGACTAGAATGGAACCAGGCCAGGAGGAAGACAGCCGATAGGATAGTCTGGCGCTCTCTCTTCCAAACCTCTACACCTGACGGTAGAAGGGGAATGACTAAGTAAGTAAGTAAGTAAGTAGGTAATTAAAAGTGAAGATTTTATATTTAATAGTTATTCTCAATCTAAAAGTGAACAGTTTGTATTTGGCAGTTTTTCATATTGTAGAAGTTGAAGAAAGTAAAAAGATAGTTTGTGGTTGATAGGTATTTCATAGTGTAAAAGTTAAAGAAAGTAATAGCAGGGTTTGTAATTGGCAGGTACTTCGCAATGTAAAATTTGGAGAGAGGTCACTTGAGAAAGTTAAAGTTGAATGTTTAAAGAATATTAGAAAACCATTTTTTTTTTTGGCACGGAGAAAGGAAGAACTCCAGCTAGACTAAAAAAAACAAAAACTAGCACATACAAACCAGGGAGACGGAGTAAAATACAAGTCCAATATTTATTAAAATACAACTCCAGTGTGATTAAGTAAAATACAAGGAGATCAAGTAAAATACAAGGAGATCAAGTAAAATACATGGAGATCAAGTAAAATACAAGGAGATCAAGTAAAATACAAGGAGATCAAGTAAAATACAACGAGATCAAGTAAAATACAGAGATCAAGTAAAATACAAGGAGATCAAGTAAAATACAAGTCCAATATTTATTAAAATACAACTCCCGTGTGATCAAGTAAAATACAAGGAGATCAAGCAAAATTCAAGGAGATCAAGTAAAATACAAGGAGATCAAGTAAAATAAACCCCATGGAGAATAGGTAAGACACAACTCTATGGAGATTATGTGAACTGGGTTTAATGAGATTACGTAAAATATAACTTCAAGGAGATTAAGTAAAATACGACTCTAAGGAGATTAGGTAAAATATAACTTCAATAAGAGTAAGAAAAATACACCTCTATGGAGATTACGTTAAATATTAACTCATGGAGGTTAAGTAAAATGCCAATGAGAAGTTAGAAGGCCGTTAAGCTTCAGGAAGTGAATCATCGACAACTACAATAATTCATTCACCCAGTAACTTTACCGCGAGAGACAAGTGCTCTAACCAATCTGCCAATAGTAAGCTCTATATAAACTTACTGTCCCGAATTCCTCTGCCCAATTGGTTGTTCCATTTGCATCCACTGTAGATATCGGCTTCTAGCAACACTTTTCAAGCACTGGCGAGGAACCCGCATGGAAAGTGGAAGACGAGGAAATTAAATAACATATTAAGCATAGCCATTGCAGCGAAACTGAAGAAGAACAATGCAGACGGAGATGGGAGGAGAAAATGACAAGAGAACTGAGCTGCACGGAAGCGTACGATATATCTGACCTATACAGTCAAGGAAGTCAAGGGCATTGATTGATTTATGTCTGTGAAGTCATATCGAGATGACTTATCCAGTGAAGACGTCCGAGAAAATGTTACGTCTGCGAATATATGAGTTGACGTTGAGTTATACGCCGTGAATCTACTTGATTTATGTCCCTGGAAACATAACGAGATCTGGAAAGTTAAGATGTCATGCTGGGGCGAAATACGTTCTTGAAGGCACACGTAAATGAGTTACGTTATTATTGAGACATCTCCAGATGAAATACGTTCGTCAAAGCGAATGCGCACTGTAATTTACTTATCCATTTTTTTAAAGTAATTCAATAAGTTTGATTATCTAAGATATAAACAAAACAAAATATATGTAATTAGAATTTTTAATTAACCGGGGTACAATACGGAGTGTTGCAGTGGCTAAGTGGTGAGAGCACTTTCCTCTCCCGGCGAAGTTACGGTGTTCCGGGATCAAAGCCTGGTAGCGTTGCACTCCAGTCTACCCAGCTGTAAATGGGTACCCGACTCTGCTCTCGAGTTAGGCAAAGCAAAGGCAGTGAGGAAGGGAAACCGGTTACAAAACTTCATAATGCCTGATCTAGTATTAAGTCTCTAACACTTCACTCCCCTACTGCAGTATCAGTATGCGACTTCCTTTACCTCTTTTACAAAATGTAATAAAGTCCTGTGTAACATCAGCTTTGAAGGACGCTTCTAAACCACGGAAAGCTTGACGTCTGCGTGTCACATGTCCATAAGTCTGTTGCTTTTCGGGGTGCGCATGAGCTTACTCATCATCATCATCATTATTTTCCTTTGCGCTCCTTGCATAGTATGGTCCACCACCACGGCAGATGGTCCCCCTTGCTGGAAGCCTGCACCAAGAAGTCACATGGTCCACCACCACGGCAGATGGTCCCCTTGCTGGAAGCCTGCAACAAGAAGTCACATGGTCCACCACCACGGCAGATGGTCCCCTTGCTGGAAGCCTGCACCAAGAAGTCACATGGTCCACCACCACGGCAGATGGTCCCCCTTGCTGGAAGCCTGCACCAAGAAGTCACATGGTCCACCACCACGGCAGATGGTCCCCTTGCTGGAAGCCTGCACCAAGAAGTCACATGGTCCACCACCACGGCAGATGGTCCCCTTGCTGGAAGCCTGCACCAAGACGTCACATGGTCCACCACCACGGCAGATGGTCCCCTTGCTGGAAGCCTGCACCAAGAAGTCACATGGTCCACCACCACGGCAGATGGTCCCCCTTGCTGGAAGCCTGCACCAAGAAGTCACATGGTCTATCAGCTGTGGTGTCTGTGGCAATCTGTTACATTATGAGGTTGCCAACCCCACCCACAACCTCATATTAGTCGCCTGTACGTTATGTCTGAGGGGGCAGTGGCTCTATTCTTTCTTTGTTTCTTCGGAGATCCACCGGAACTACTGAGGGCTTTAACTTACTTAGTCGTTCCCCTTCTACCGTGAGGTGTAGAGGTTTGGAAGAGAGAGCGCCAGACTATCCTATCGGCTGTCTTCCTCCTGGCTTGGTTCCATTCTAGTCCTCGGTCCTTCAAAGATTGTCTAATGTTGTCCTCCCAGCGGACTCTGGATCCCTGGCTCTTTGTTTCCCATGCTTGTCGTGGTAGCCGATCTTCTCCCATTCTGCAGACATGGCCAAACCATCTTAGTTGGGACTGTTCTACTTGCGTCTACAGGGCGTGGGATTTTAGGCCTTGACGTATCGTCTGGTTGCGGACCATGTCTTTTCTTGTTACTCTTTAATCACTACTAACCGAAAACGTGGATTTGGAGTATGTGCAGAAGATGAAGGAATTAGAAACCGATAAATATAAAATATCTATTAACTGAACCCTATTTGTTCCGGAAAGACGTAATTTGATTTATTCTAAGGCATCACTACCACCTTTTGTTCAGACCTGGCCCGTTCTTTGAGGTAACTCATTACGACCAGACCGGTCCGTCTCCAGACAAAAGTGGCATTCTTGTCGGCCATTATTCTTCCGGTGACGCAACTTCCGTCGGTAATGGTAGCCATAAATGGTCTATGATCTAGTCAGAGCAGGGAGGAAATAGCCAAAGTATGCCGCGGGTTAGGCATAAAATGACCAGGCCAGGGACAGCTCTCATTGAAGCTCCTGAAATATTGTAAAGCAATCTCGGCTTCAGTAATCTTTTCTCACCGCTGCCCACCTGTGATCTTTGCCGGATGGGAGAAGACCATAATGATCATAGCTATTTAATTGTTGCTACCACACCAGCCGTATAAAGCGCTGCGATACCATACATTTATCTCCCAACAGCTGCCGTGTATGCCAGCGTGGCCAAAGGAAGAGTTCTTCTAGTGTTCACTCCACACAACATAAACTTATTTGTTGCGAATAAGACTTACAACATTACAAAATTCGTTTTCAGCCAGCTTAATAGTATGATTTAGAAAGCTCCTGAAAATATATCTTCTTCTTCTTCGTTCGCCCTGAAAAGGACGGTGGTTGCGTTGTGTCTGTTTACAACGTAGCTGTGATATCTGCACCTTTCGGTCGACACATCCGACTTCTGCACGGCATTTTTAGGACCGGGTTTGCCTTCCCATTTCGATCCACACTCGCTCAGCCAGCCTGCACAGCCGCAGACTGTTTCCAGGACCACCACGTGGAGGTGGAGTGCGGTCTTGACCAGCTGTCATAAAATTACCAAGTGATACAACGTAAAAATATCTCCAAAGGATAAAATGTAAGGATAAAAACATAATGCGTAAGCTGCTGATAGTACATGATCGCCCTGACCGCGGGTCATCACCCTCCATAAAAATTGACTTGCTAGACGGGAAATCAAAACGATTACCATTTGGAGGGATGAGAACAGCGGATCAAAAGGGAAAAAAAAAAAATGACTGAAAAAAAATTGCGTGAGACTAGCAAGGCTAAGGAGACGCACTTGGGGGGGGGGGGGGGGGGGGAGGGGGGGGGGGGGGGGGGGGGAGAAACGGAGGAACAAATTCGCGTCCCCAAATTGACACGAGGTACGGAACGGACGCCTTTGCGATACCAAGCCTTTGATTTGAATTCAGCGGCAAAACGCAGATGCTTGAAATATTACAAAATTTAAAAAGTAACTTTTCTTAATATTAATGTTAGGAATATAAAAATTAGCTGGCCGGATGGCCCATTCTGAGCAGTGAAATAATATGTTTTTAATTTTACAGACGGATAGATAATAATGAAAATAATGACAAAAGACAGTGTTGTTCACAACAGCGAAAGATTGCATTGAATCTAACATATCACTATTTGCACAAAAAATCGCGATCTTGAGACGCAGGTGTTCAAATCTACTTAGCATGGAAGAGAAGGGATATTGGTGGAAGCTGTGTCTAAAAATAACTTTTAACGACAAAATTTTGGAGGGGAGAGAAAGGTTGGTTCAAAAATCAAGTACGTTTTGTAAAAAACGCAAGTAGAGACGGACAGACTAACAGATAAAAATCCATACTTGACTGAAGCATGACTGAAATGACTTTAGTGTAGGAAATTTGAATTTTAAAAAAAAACCAAGGCATAGATTGGCCACAGACAATCATATTATCCGCGCTGAGACGAGATTTTTTTGCCATTCCTCAATAGTTGTCCAGTGATAGACACAGTAAATTTCAAGTGTGGTGATTTCCAAATGAAATAAATTGAAATAAGTTCAGGGACGCCATACTATAGCCAGCAGCTCAGCTGAGTTTTGCTAGCATTTCTGTGTTCTTTATTCATAATCTGGTAAGATTGAAATTATTTCTTTGTATATTTTGAATATTGTTTAATGTCCGAGTGATTTGATACTGCCATATCGAAATCTAGCCTTACAAACAAGTAGGGATTTGCTCTAGACCCCCCGCCCTAGTTCAGGGTCTAGGGACAAACAATATATAAACTACAGCAAGGTTTAGGAAGGGGTGATCAAGTGTTGAGAACAGTGAATCATATCACCTATCCTATTCTATGGCAGTGAGATAATGCACCTATTTCAGAATCTGTAGACTGGGGAAACTTACCCTATGCGAAACCAACTAGGTAAGATGTGCTGTCTGGTCAGAGAGAACTGACCCTGTTTATGTGGTGTTATTGTAATGTGTTATGGGGAGGGGTGGCTCAATAGGTAAGGTTCTGAGCAGAAGCCAATACTTTATTTGAGAGCCGTGAGTTCGATCTTGACACTAAGGTGGTGTCAAATGCTGATTAATCATTGAAGTGAGGACCCGTGCAGGGTACATTTCGACAGAACATCTGTGTATTGCTCAAGCACGGAGAGGTGGGGCCATCATATTCCAGCACCAGAACAAATCTGGCAAAGTTAAGTAGGCTAGCTGGCCTGCTGAACTTACACCAACTTCTTAAAACTAGCACCCAAGAGAATTTACTACTGAAGCATCCCATTTCCTTCCATCATTAATGGACAATGCTGTGTAGGCATAAACAGGGAGGGATGAAGCCACCCCAACAGCACATCCATTCATAGTTTTCCCAGGAAAATTAACATTACGAACAGTAATACTATAATTAATCTTGAAGATTGCATATGTAAACATCTTTCATTTAACATGCCATTTATTCATGCCATTCATTCATAAATTTCAAAATCTTTGCATAAGTTCTGGCCAAAATAAAAACTTGGTTCAGAACAAATAAATTTAAAGAAAGATTTTCTATTCTAAATTTAACCAGCTGAATTTAGTTCATTGTGTTATAAATTTTATTGATAGTATTAGACTTAATTAATATCTGTGGGTGTGTGTATATGTCCATACAACACATTGCATTCAGCACCCTAGATTTTAACGTAGCCACATTCATTAGTAAAAAAAGATATGTGTGAGGTCATAAAGTGGTAGCACGAAAGGGCCTTCTGTATATTCACAGTTACAATTATCTCAGGAGCCTTTACAGCTGACCTCACGCATCACACTAGGTGATAACACCACCATACAATACCATCAAAATCCACTACACCAGCTCTGGTTCGCTGGTCCTGACGCAGGCAGTCAAGCTATGAGTCGCTGACTGCGGTCTCTATTGCTGCTTCTTGAGGTCCCGAAAATATATAAGCCTTTGGAATAGATCGAAGAACGATTTCACAAGCTTGTTAAAGGATAAAAGTCTGATAATAAAGATGATTTTCCAAGCATGTAGAAAGATAAAATTGAAGGTAATATATCTAAAGATTATTTTGAAAGCATGTAAATAGAAAACGGTCATTGCAACAGATCTAAAGTTGATTTTGAAAGCTGTTGCTTTAACAAAAAATTACAGTCATTGCAGTAGATCTAAATTTTTGTTGTTGAAAGCGTGTACAAAATAAAAAAAATTACCACTATTGAAGCAAATCTAAAGATAGTTTCAAAAACATGTAAATATTTATGAACTCTATTTACTTCGCTGTTAACTCTCTACCAACGGTCAGATAACCACTTCTGGGAGCAACAATCTCACGCGGACCGCATGAGGTACGAATTTCAATCAGTCGGCATTAACAGAGCTCACTACACACGCGTGTTAATGATGCGTCCAACACAAGTGTGTTAATGATGCGTCTCTTCAACTAGAGTTCCTGTTTAGCGCTTCCTGACCCGGTCCTTCATAAATATTTTATTCCGGTTTCTTCTTTGCGGTCAAGGTCGAGTTTATATGGTCGTTGTTGAGGCTACTGGAGTTCAAAAGAGACCACAGACAGTATTCACCCACACAGTATAATAGCTATACGTCCATTCATCAAGGTCTCTTCCAATAAAAGTGGTTTACGTGGTCGGGGAAGGGGGATTTTCGCGCCGGTTAATGGGACAACAATACTTCGGTGATAGTAAAACGGTAATTAAGTCTGGTCGTGAAAGCGAAACGGTGGGTAGAGTTTCGTATTTTTAACTTTTAAGTTGTGTGTTGTGTTCCGACGGTTGTGTTCTGAAAAGGGAAAGTAGACGAAGGGATGAAAGATGTTAGACATAGATTTGAATTAAAGTGCGTCACATACCATCTAATATAGAATAATGGGGCACCTTTTATGGAAAGAGAAGAAAACAAATAACAATGTCATTGAAAACCAAGGAATGAATAGAGAATGATTGAAAGATATCAAAATTAGACAGTTAAAATATTTTGGCCATATAAAAAGAAATAACACCTTGTTGAACGGAACAGTTGAATGCAAACGTGCAAGAGACACACGGCGCTATAAATGGGAAGATAACATCAAGAGATGGACAGCCAATAGTCTATCAGAGTGGCACCATCAAGACAAGAGACAGAAGACGTTGGAGATCCGTCATTATGATGAAATGCGATCTCAGTCAAATGGATGTAATCTAGTAGTTAATGTTAACTATCTACAATAGGTATTTTTATGTTACAACACATAGACCAATCGTTAAGATGCCAGTTCTAAAGTGGTTGTTTTAAACAGGTTGGAGTTTAAATTTTTTTCTTATTTGCAAAGGTTTTAACGCGTTTCAACTTCGGGGTTGTCGTCTGATGTAACTGAAATATTCCGAAAATTTAACTCACAGCGGTCGCGAAACCAGCGCTAAGGCAGTTAATGGAGAGAAATCAACCCAAAACAATATCTCAACAACAGTGAAGGACAATGTAATTTTCATTTAATAAAGCAGTTATTTATGTACCTCATAATATTGAACTTTTCATACGTTGCTCGCCGGCTGCAATTTTACTTGAATTGCAATTTTATTTTCAATTTTTTGCAACATTTACTCCATCATGTTATTTATTTCTTCTTCGTACACTCTCAGACGTCTACTTGAATGTTTTCAAAGACAGTAGTAGTCAGTTTGAGGCTATTTGAATCTCCGTAGAGCTTTTCACGAATGGTCCTGGTGTCGGCCGTATGGGCTTTATCTGCTCCTCATATGTTGGGAACCTTTGAATAGGGTGTTCAGCAGTCATTTTATCATTGCCTCAGTTACATTGATCGGTAGTTCGTATCTTCAACTGTTTCTTTTGGTTAATATTTTTCCTCTTATTACTGTTTATTATGTTTGAGATATATTAGAATTTATTTTTCTTTATTATCAATACATCATTTGTTTGTTGCTGTATTCTTACAATTATTGCTGGTAAAATTGTTTAAACTTTACTAAAATTATAATTACTTTTGTAATTTTACTTGCTTCGTGGAGAGAGTCTTTAGATGCCTGTGAGTACATAGGGTAAAGTCCGCTTCATGGTCCCTCGAATCCTATGTTTCGGAGATGGGGATTTTGGGGAATCGTTCAACCCAGACACAAGTGTCGTCGTTTATATTAGTTTCCCGGTAAGCCTATTACTTTCATTTCTTTTCTATTATCGGTGTCCTACTTCATGTCCGACGAGTGCTTGTTAATTACCAATATTTTTTTATTTATTGACTTTATTTATTTATATTAGGGCATATGTTCGAATGTAAGAAACTTTGTGGACTGTTTTACCTGATCACATGTTCTAATTGAAAACTTCATCAAATAATATATGCGCTTTCATAAACGTAGGTTCCCCGAATTTCATTTCTGATGGAAGTCAAATTATAACACGTTACTTGCATGCACCGCTCCTACAAGATTGATACATTTGGTAAATGACCTCGAGTTACAGGCCACAATGTTAATTTATGCCTTTCTAAATATTCGCTTCACCAATAAATCTTCCACCAAATTTTTTGTTTCTTTTCAATCCTAGTTGCGCGTGCTAAACGCTGCCAAACATTTTTTTAACCATACAGAAAAAAATTAGAGGCGACATGATCGGAAAAACTCATTAATTTGTCCGGCTATCTCCACACCTACTGTGATAATACATCCATGTATTTTCCACCAGGATCACATTTTATGAAAACCCAATTTATCTGGCCGAAATATGAATATATCACGAGCGGAAACTGATGTTCGCAAGCTCGTGACACTGTCGTGTAGTGATAATATTTAACAAATTACGTATGAACAACTTCCAACTTACAACATTTCATATGAGAGACGAATGCATTTAGGAAACTATTTCGGACCATTTTCACACCACAGTATAATAATTTAATGCCAAGGACAGATTATCTAATTTTCCTGTGTCGAGATAGGCAAAATATACTTGTTTCGTGGCTTAATTTATATGCCATCTGGCGTTGGTGATCATGAATCTCCACAGTTCCTTTCTGTAAAACTACATCTTTGTGGTCTGCATGGGGATTCTCTTGCGTGTTTACTTTTGTCCATGACTCACTTCCATATTTCAAAATTGGTTGTATATAACACTAAAGAAGTCTGTTTCTTACTTCCACTTAAGCAGGGTTTCTAAAATTTAAAATGTATAGTTTTTATGTTATTATGCTTTTATGTAATTTTTTTTTTTTCAAGTAAGAGCCCATAGCCTTTATCAGACAATCAAAGAGTCCGTAGAACAAAAAAAAAAAGGTTAAGAAACCCTGCACTGACGGGCGTGTATTAAAAAAAAAAGTAATGCTTACTGGGATAAAAGACAAAGAAAATTGCCAACGTTGCGGCCACAAAGCCTTTGTTGTGAAAAAGAAAGACAGTGAGGGCTAATTGAGAAGCATGAGATAATAAATTAAAATAAATACAGGTATACCTCGCTTTATTGAGCTTCGCAGATGTTGCGCTTTTTTCAAATTATTTATGTTTATTTGTTAGAACGTGCCTTCTTCCGATAGATTATGGCTCAGATGATGATTAGCATTTTTTTTTAGCAATAAAGTATTTTTAATTTTGCAGTACGTTTTTTTTTTTTTTAGCGCTTGCACTATTGCGCACTTAATAGACATAGCGTAAACATGATTTTAGGCTTTTATATGCACTGGGAAGCCCAAAAAATGGGAATGACCCGCTTTATTGCGATATTCGCTTTATTGCGGTGGTCTAGAACCGAACCCGCAATATCTCCGAGGTATACCTGTACAGTTCGAGAATGCCGCTATTTCTAGATGGCGCACTGTGTACAAACAGGGAGGAACACCACTGCTTGAGGAAGAAGTCAGACCATGACAAGGGGGAAAGGCAGCAGCGCCTGAACCTGTGACATCAGAACAATAATAGAAACACTGGGCAGGTGTGAAATAAAGGTAATAACAAAACTTTTGATTAACATTTATGTACCAGATGAACTATTAAATTATCTTTTATAACCTTGGCTCAGGAGTCAGTGAATGTGAAGGTTGAATGATCATTACCCTCAAGGGTAGAAAGGTAAAATTAGGCACATAGACAGATACTGCCACATGGGAGTGAAGTGCTAGAGACCTCACCATATTATGTTAGCTTTGTGAGGTGGTGGCGACCAGTGCCCTTCCTCCCTGCCGTAGCCGTCCCTACCTCAGGAGCAGAGTCATATACCCATTTACAGCTGGGTAGACTGGAGCATGACGACACCAGGTTTCGATCCCGGTAATTTCTCCGTGAAAGACAAGTGCTCTATGCGCATAGCCAGAAGGACGTTGCCTTTGAGGTCATGAGACCAAATTATTATTTACAATTTCAGTAATGAGTAAAAGACTTACGATACAAATGGAAATTTTAGATGAACTGAAAAAAAATGTGATCACTATTGTATACTTAATGAGAACACTAACAGAGGAAACCTTGCTTTATAGATTATACCAAGGCATTTGAAGCGAGCCATCAAATGATCATAATAATGCCAGAAGCTATAAATATTGATGAGAAAGATTTAAGAATAATAATAAAAACACGTACTTGAAGAAAGAAGCAGTTATAGCAATAGAAAAGACACTGTTTAGTTCCCAGCCAATAAAGCAGGAGGTTCCGTGTGCAAGTTGGGCACGTTGAAAATCCCTCAGCAGTTGTAAATCGTAAAGAGTAGGCCATACGGTCGCTGCCCTGGCAAAATAAATAAAAATTAAAAACCTACCCCTCCACAAAGATATTTATAGAATTCCTGTAAACACTATCTGATCATGTCCGGTGCTACGGAGCTCGTACACTGTGCTGAGATCCTCCTTGTGTGATCGGATCTAAGGGAGGAGGCTAGAGCACTGATGGAGTTGTCCATGTGCAATGAAGATGGTCCTTGAAACTAACTCAAACCAACCAATAATGTAAGGAGTGTGACAGGAATGTGTTCTTTTATCTGATCGATTACTCATTATAGCGAATACATCAATCAACGATGTGTCGGAATAACGAGCTGGAATGTTATAACTTGCGCTATGCTGATGATACTGTCTTAATAGCAGACAACGATAGGTAAGGTAAAGGATCCCGTTACATGCCCATTGAGCATATTGGGAATATGGTGTTAGGCCCATATTTTCTTGACCATCGGCACACTAGGGGTGATGTGGTCAGCATCACGCCGGCCGCCTTAACCTTCCCAGAGTTGATCTGGTACCCAATTAATGAGGCTGGGTCGGCCCCGGAGCCGTTTGCGGTCTAAAAAATCCCACCTCAACTGGAGATCGAACCATGGACCACCGAGCTAGGAAGTCAGTGCACTTACCACTCCGCTACCGCGAAAGGGCTTACACATAATGTTAGAAATCCCAATAAAACAAAAGGCCTGAAAAAGAACTCAGCCTGAGCAAAAAGAAATTTGACCAGAAGAGAAGCATACAGATACATCATGACCACGGGGAAAATGGAAGAAAAGTTAAATAGTGGAAGACAGACACAAAATGTAATGGATAGCTTGAGACTATGTGATAGGAAGAATTCAACTACAGAAATTATTTAGCCAATCAAAAATTGAGATTTTTAGTCGTGACATTACCGCCTACATCTTGGCTGGAGATATTTTGTCGTCTTTGTTTCATGTTTGTGATTGTAGCTGAAGAATGGTTATCCAAAACGTGTCGTATTTCCATTGTTGAGGAAGATGAGAGGAACTGCGGTAAAACGTGGAGTACAATGAAAAAACGAAAAAAGGTGATTCGTCTGACGAGGACAAAAGACAAAGAAAATAGCCAACGTATTTCTATTGTATTGTTCCTTTATTAAAACTGAGTTCCACACACAGTCGAACGCTCATTATGGCAGGGAGGATAGTGTAAGTGATAGTAAGCCACTCACGTCTGTTGTTTTTCTGTTGTCTAGTTTTCTACTTCTTTATTTCTGACGAGTGCCTGAAAACATACCTTTATGTTTGTCTAATATGTATTTACTGTCCTTTTTCCGGCATCGTTTACGCTGTTAGTTCGTATGGTCTTTACTGATCTTTCATTTCCCCCCCCCCCTTTCATTATTTCTGATCTCTGACATTTCCTTGCAGTCAATATCTTATCTCAGCTTCGATTTTTGTTTCCTTCCTTCTGGCAAGTTCTCTACCGACGTTGTCTTTGCTAACTAACTCAGTTTTACGTGGTCTCGCGTGCTGCTAATGTCAGACTCTGGCACTATTTCCAGCCTGCTAGCAGTGTAAGCTTTTTTACCAGTGTGGCTATCTGCCTTGTGTTCTGATTGGTTGAAATAAAAGTAGTTCTGACTCTGTATTCCCCTGAGCGAATAAATTCCATTAGTGGACCATGTAGTAGGCTGGGTTGTTCTTTTTTTTTTAAGGTTTATTCGTTTATCTCCTCCACTTTTTAAATGTTCCCTACAATTCCTCTTGCTTTATAAGTGGTCTGGTGGAGCAACACTCACGAAAGAAATAAGAGAAAGAGGCTTACAAATACAGAACCGAACTGGGTTGAGATAATCGTGGTTTATGGGTGTTCTCTTATATTATGTTTAAGGATGTCCAGAAATCAGCTCGTAGAGATTGCAGAGCGGTCGTGTACACTGGCTCACATGTCTATGGTTGCGTACTTACCGTCTGGAAAGATTGCTTGGAGACTATAGATATATATGTGCCTGTATGTATGTGTGTGTATATATATGTACAATTTCATTTTATTATTAAAGTTATTTTTGGTATATATGAAACGCTCGCAACGGAACGCGGAATGCAATCATTAAAATATCCAAATTCAGGTGAGAGCAAATAATTACGCCCATTGACAACGGGAACTCCGCGTAAATCTCTTCCTTTTAACATTAATATCTAGAGCACGCTCAGATTCCAGCTTGCAAGTGTTTAAAGGTAGCAGGGGTCTGCCGATCAACGTGTTTTGGCATTGTAAATAAAAACTTTGATGACCATTATATTATGACTCTAATAATATATACATCAGCTTGCTTCTATTAGGTGTTCTTTAAACAAATGTATATTCCCTTTTTTTTTTAACCATACATACCAAAGCACGTCGATGGTTTAATAATTACGATGGCAGCCTTCCAAGCAAATGTTCTGCGTTCGGTTCTCTTCAGAGGTAAAAGGTAGTCCCATAGCATATACTGCCGTAGGGGAGTGAAGTGTTAGAGATTTCACTATACTGGGTCTAACATCGAGAGGTGGGGGTGACTCGTTCCGATCCTTGCTGTGTTTTTCTTCCCTAACTCAAGAGCAAAGTCAGGTACCCATTGACAGCTGGGTAGACTGGAGCGTGATGATACAGTGAATCGAACCCGACACTTTTTTCGCGAGAGGCTTGCGCTCTAACCACTCTGCCAATCGGACGCTCTTTAGAGATACATAAACTCAAAATATTCAATCCTACTCATCGCCAGCGTCTTCTTCACTTTTTTTTTTTCATCCTGCTGGTACCTATCTGGTTCTTGTTATGCACCACACTTGTGCTCTTGTCACGCTACTCCAGCCCCTGTTCCATACAAGAACCCATTAATAAAAAGTCTGTTCACTTCTTGGCTGTCGCTATTTGTTCTTAGTCATCATTTAGTTCTGAAAAAAAGAACATTTTTATTATATCACCAACGTAATATCAGCCTTGACAAAGACCAGAGTTTACAACAGCGTAAAGTTCTGAATGCCACACTATTGCGTGCCTTATCTAAGGCCCACAGCACTGTCCTCATTTCAAAGCCTATTAACTCCCATTTACGGTTTAAAGCACGCGGATTAGCCAGTATAATTCCAAACATAATTATCTCCCTTCCCATTTAATTTCCAGATTGGGGTGAATCTGCCGTGATATTTTCATTTCCTACTTATCCCATGTCTCCTTTTTTTTAAGAGTTTCGAAATATCTGCAGGAGCAAAGATGAGCAGAACTGTGCGTGAAAATTAGACCAATCAAGGCGAGGCACAGCATTGAAACCGGCCCCAATAATTCCTTCCCTTTCTTCTTCTCATTCCATTCGTCATTTTATTCAAATTGAAGAAGTTCCTTTTCCAGTCATGCGTTAGCGCAATTTCCTTCACACATATGGGAAATTGCTCATGTTTAGTGAACATGTCGTGGAAAACGGGCAAAAGAATAATAAAGAATTAACAAACAAAAAAAAAGAACTATTCTGAAAGAACGAGAGCGCGCGGACAAAAACAGAACGTAAAAAAGGAATGTCTTGAAGCGGAAAGAACGAATGTATTCTGTCAATCTTCCGGCCAGCCTCAATTTGATTGGATCGTTATAACGGCCGTAATTTAAAATGAAGCTCATTTTAAGACTGTCCAAGTTTCGTGTACAATTCCAATTTTTACGAGCGTGGCCCGTGTTCGGGATAGTTCGACACTGATGAAAGTGGAATTGGAGTTTGGCGCCATTCTTCCGCCCATCTGATTTGCATTTTTTGATTTGGACCTTCGTCCAAAATCTTGAAATCTCCAAAGGGCTAAGCCAAGGATTGGAACTCTGCATCGCTGAGATGAGAATGACGAATTTCCAAATGTACGACATGCATGTAGAAAATTACAGAGATGCGGGTCCGTTTTATTGAAGGTTAATTAGGATACCGTCTCGTTGTTGCATTAAGTTCACGTGCTGTGTACGTGCCTGTGGATAATGCTGTCGTATTTTGTCTGACTCTTCCACTCCACTTTCAGTACGAATTGGAAGACATGCGTGAAATGTTATGAACCTGTTTCTTTACCATGATTCTGGTTATTTATCCATATATATATGTATATATATATATATATATATATATACATATATATATATATATATATATATATATATATATATATATATATATATATATATATATACATATACATATTACAGTGTGCTTCTTATGGAGCCACCATCGAGCTGGTCCCTTTGAAGGAAGCCTGCTCCAAGCAGCGGCGGTTTTTTGTAGCAATTTGTTTGATATGATGAGTTTGTCTCACGCACAACGTCATATTGGTGGCCTTTGTACGACATGCCCGAGCCTGCAGTAGGCCCATTCTTTCTATGGCTCTACGGAGACCCCCCCCCCTCCCCCGGAAACTACATACATATATACTATATATATGTGTGTGTGCCTGTATGTATGTCTTTGATCCACCATCACTGAGCTTTAGCACTTGATTCTATATATATATATATATATATATATATATATATATATATATATATATATATATATATATATATATATATATATATATATATATATATATAGTAATCAGGACAAAAAATAGCAGGGATGTGGCGTGGCAGAGAGGTACATTAGAATGCTATTTTTAAACAAAAAATTAAATTGTAGAAAACATCATAACATGAATTTGCGAACAGACAGCCACAAAAACCATCTCCCTTACCCCCCTTACCCCCCTTACCCCAACCGTCTAACTAAAGTTTGGCGAGTACAAATCGATAAGAAAACTTCGTGACCACTGAGAATGCGTGAGTCAGTGACCAATCAAAATGCTCGTAAAATTTGGGTTTTTTTTTGTTTTTTTGGTTGGTTTGTTTGAAGAATGGCGAAGCTGCAGACGCCGAGGGATGTGAGCTCGTTTTCCACTCGGCCGAGCTCAGAGATGAATATTTAGTAGGGGAGATTGGCCAAGGTGTGACCAGGCTCGCACGTCTGTGATTACAACATGCACGATTTTTATTAGCGGGAGGAAAAAATAAAAACGCGGAGGGAAAAGCATAGTGGCTGCTCAACTAGTTTGAAAATTACGAAATAAAGAAAGGAGGGGGGATGGGGTAGGATAAGGAAGCGGTTTTGACATACAGTAGACACAATAATACGATAAACCAGCAACATCAGGTGCAGCGGACCGATTTCTCAACATTCAAGCAAATCATCAGCCTTTAGAAAGCCACAAAAGTGTATCGATTAACAGGATCGGCCTTAATAATTACTGGGTCCAATCTGGACCATTCAGGGAGGGGGGGGGGGGGGGGGGGGCGCCTTCCTAGACTTAAAGTTATCGGCTTGTTGTAATACGTTTTATCTCAAAATATAGACAATAAAAATAGATATTCTTTTATATTATAAAATATATTGTTATTGTTGTTCAGAATCGATATCATTGCACTCCTGGCAAACCCATAGGTGCTCAGTCTCCCTCAGCAAACATCGAAGGGTATGAATGCTAATTAAAATATAATATATTCCTTACATCTAATTTGAAATAATCTTCGTATTTTCAGATAAGATCTTTTTTTTTTAAACTGGAGGTGTGAACCCGAGTGTGGGGTTTCTTGTGAGCGCGGTACCCGATTGGGTCAAATAGGTTAACTCGACTGAAGGCCGGTCCTGTCGAATAATATTTCGATTGTTAATTATCGTCGTAATGAATTTACTGCAAATTATTTTTTTAATCTTCCAGCTTGAAGGTTCTTTATCAGGACGGCCGGAAAAGAGCAAGTTATTATATTCTTTTTCATCATGCAGTAGATTTCTTTTTTTTTCACTTTTCAATCTTTATGAAGCATGAAGCCATATGGATGCGTGAACCCAAGGGATGATTCGTTTTTGAAACGGTGGAATAAGTTCTCTTCAGTCCCTTGCAATATTATGAAACTTTACTGACATGCGTTTCTTTCTTTCTTTTTTATTTATTTCTTTTCTAAACGGATATAGTCTGCATAAAAAAGTGGTGCTCAGTGCGACCTGAATTTACGCTAGAGTTACGTTCCTCAGGTGGACGTAATTTGAGTTTTATGTAAATTGATAACGCCAATAGAAATTCCTCATAAGGAGGACGTTTTGCGAGGTAGATATAAAATTAAAAATTAATAAATGTGTTCATAAAAATATATGGGCCACAAAACAGGAGACGTGAAATAAAATGATGAAATTATGCATTTTAATTGTAGGAGCTTTTTTCGTATTTTTTAATGCTCGCTATATTTAGAATTCGCGTCAACTGAGATCGTGCAGACCTGAATGACCAAAGTAGTGCGTCACAAACTACGTCAAGGATTCAAAAGTGTTGTGATTCAATGGATCCCATCTCATTGTAACATCACTGGCAATGAAGAGGCTGACAGAAGGTGGAAAGCTACCTCAGCATGATGCAAGCATAACTTTCGAGGAGGTCAAAGAGTTTTACCAGAATCAGACACACAAACAAATTGGATGTACAGCATCCAGGTCACGCACAAAATGCTGCATACTACCAGCTCAACAGAAGAGAACAAATGGTAATCTTCAGACTCCGCACTGGCCACAACAGATTGGGATACCATCTATTCAATAAGCTAAAGATAGGAACTACTGATGAGTGTAAATGTGGCACTGATAAAATAACTGCTAAACATCTGCTTCAAAGACGCCTAACATATGTGGAACAGAGAAAATACATATGGCCGACACCAGAACCATTCGTGGAAAAGCTCTATGGAGATTCAAAAAGCCTCAAAATGACATTGCTTTCTTTGAAAACATTCAAGCAGACGTCTGGGAGAGTACAAAGAAGAAGATCGGGATAGCAGTGTAAATGCACATGATGACTGTTCGCTGATAAAGGCTGTTTATCAGCAACGTCTGCTGTTTAGTGGTCAAGCTCAGTAAAGGTGTCTACTTTTTTTTTTTATCTTATATTTAAATAAAAATTATGCATTAATTATCGTCTTTTATATTTGCACCTGCGCCATAATATAACCAACGGACCTTATGTCTAGGTTTATCTGTGTGTTCCTCGACAAAATGAGGCAGAACTACTTTTTAAAAAGTATACATTAACGTGTGCTTATAATAGAAGTAAAAAGGTAGTTCAATAGCAGATACTGCCGTAGGAAAGTGGTGTGTTAGAGGCTTCACTATGCAAATATTAGGTCCAGCATCGAGAGGTGGGATGACCAGTACCCTTTCTCGCCGCCTTTTCCTTCCCTAAGTCAAAGATCCCATTGACAGAGTGGTTAGAGCGTTGGTCTATCGTGGCAAAGGTGCCGGGTTCCAATCACGGTACCGACACGCTCCAGTCTACACAGCTGTAAATGGGTACCTGACCCTGATCATAGCAATACCCCCGTTCATATTATTATTGTCCTGCCCGGGATCCAGGTTTGGGTTGCCAAATGAGCAGCTCGCAGATTTTGCGAGGGCGTTGTCTGGGAGCTCTGACTTCTTGTAAGTGTGTGAAGAAATTTAATCAGGGTGTGGTCAATGGATGGAGAATTAATGCCACTTTTTTCGGCGTCTGAAGAAAGTTAATAGGGGAAATTGTCAGAGAATATGGGAATAAATGTCTGCATTATCTGAACAAACATGAAACTCTTGAGTTTGTAACAGTCGTCTTGTATTATCCGTATCCTCGACATATTTTTACCATAAAGGTGCAGATACAGCCGTAGAGGAGTAAAGTATTGATACTATACTAAGTCCAGCTCTATGAAGTGGGGGGTGATCAGTTTCCTTTCTCTCTGCCTTTTCCGTCTCTAACTCAAGAACAGGGTAGGGTACCCATTTACAGCTGGATGCACTGGAGCGTGACACAACCAGTTTTGTAGCCCTGTAACTTGACGTTAGAGACCAGCTCTTTAACCGCTCTGCCAACCGGACGCTTCCTGTTTTTGATCATAAAACCTTTTTTTTTTTTCTGAGAAAAATGTAAATACTTTTTTCTCTTAGTGCAGAAGAAAGCCAGAACTGTGTAGCAGGAAAGTGCGATGGATTCTCAATCTAGCAATATGACGTCCTTATTGGTACAGCCAAATTTGTCCGAAGGATAAATCTAGTTTTAATTATTAATATAAATCAGCAGATGAAAGCCACATCAAAGCCAGTTGTGGCATTAAAATAATGTTCTTTATTTGGTGTGGAAAAGAGAGCCAGGGCTATTGAGTTTTGTTCGGTCAGCCTCGCATTGGAACCATTAATTAAATGTAACCACGTGAAATCACGCAAACGAAAATCAAAACTGTTTTTTTTTTAGTCGTTCAGTCTCAGTTTTTTCCCCATAAAGTTTCTTTTTTCTTTTTGTAGTCGTTCAGTCATCGGGTTTTCCCCATATATTTTTTTTTTTTTTTTTTTTTTTTTCAGTTCTACAACAACAATCTATTTATTTATTTCTCGCTGCTTGCGGCGCATGGCACCAAAACAACAGTAGCAGCTAGCCAGTTTACAGGAAGCCTGCGTCAGAGCATATGCTTATGTTGTGGTGATTTATGTAGCAATTTGTTTGACATGATGAGGTTTCCAGCCTATTGCACAACCTCATATTTTTCTCATGTTACTGAGAGAACAGTAGGTTCATTCTTTCTTTGTAATTCCCATATAGCCCCGGGGGAACTGCGTGGGCAGAATGTAAACTACAAAAACGTAAAGAATATAAACCCGGACGGGAAATGCACATTGTCTGTAGCTCGTTATATAATTACGTATGTAACTACACAAGTCAGTTTTTTTCTTTAGTGATACATTTAACCTGTAGGTTAGAAGTCATTTAACCTGTAGGTCAGAAGTCATTTAACCTGTATGTCAGTATACGTTTGTGATAGAGTTTCGCTGAAATCTACTAAAGTGAAGTCTATAACGCTCCATTCTTCTCTTACGATAATATCTGGAATGGGACCACATTTTTCTCTCTCTCTCTCTCTCTCTCTCTCTCTCTCTCTCTCTCTCTCTCTCTCTCTCTCTCTCTCTCTCTCTCTCTCTCTCTCTCTCTCTCTCTCTCCCTCTCTCTCTATCTCTCTCTCGCTCACTCTCTGTTATAGTCATCTCTCTCTCTTTGTTATAGTCATCTCTCTCTTTGTTATAGTCATCTCTCTCTCTGTTATAGTCATCCCTATAGGCATAGTCATCTACTCTACACATCTGGTTGTATTTTACTCATGATTTATGGTTTGACAATGCAAGCTCCAGTGTAGGCTATTGGACATTTTAATATTACGCAAATTGGTCGACAGTTTAACACCATGTAAATTGTTGGACACTTTAACACCATGTAAACTGGTCGACAGTTTAACACCATGTGAATTTTTGGACACTTTAACACCATGTAAACTGGTCGACAGTTTAACACCATGTAAATTGTAGGACACTTTAACACCATGTAAACTGGTCGACAGCCTTACACCATGTAAATCTGTGGACACTTTAACACCATGTAAAATGGTCGACAGTTGTTTAACACCTTGTAAACTGTTGGATACTTTAACACCATGTAAATTGGTCGATAGCTTGGTTTCGTTTGATTTTTAATGACTATCTTCATTGCACACGGACAACTCTATCAGTGCTCCGATCTCCTTCCTTAGGTCACACAAGGAGGATCTCAGCACAGTGTACGAACTCCTTAGCACCGGTGAGAATTCCAATGTGTGTAAACTCACACATTCTATAAATATTTTTGTGGTGGGTAGGTTTCTAATTTTTTTACATTTTGCCAGGACAGCGGCCTTAAGGCCTACTCTTTACGATTTCCAACTGCCGTGAGATTTTAAACGTGCACACGGGACCTCCTATTTTTTCGCCCTTAACTGAGAAGGCTAGGTATCCGATCTCACTACCAAGGAGACCTGGGAGGAGTATGACATCATTAGGACCACTAGTTCTGAAGAAAAAAAAATTCCATAAATTATATTCCCTCTGCTCGGAATCAAACTCAGTACATTTAGAATTCGAGGCGGACGCCATACCTCTTTACCACTCCGACCCTTGTAAACTGGTCGATAGCTTCAGACCTTGTAAACTACTTGTCACTTTAACACTATTTAGCTAATGGGCAGTTTCATACGTTATGGACCACTGGACATTTTAACACCATTTACGCTGTTAGATAATCAGGGGACAATAGATGCGGAGGGACACTGTCTCTTTTGCCAGTCAGCCCAGCACATGATGTTGAATTAATAAGTGCATGTGCTGACGAATATCAGAATCCTCAATTCAAATGCCAAGTCAGTGCTACTGTAGTGCTCTGAAACATGGAGATAAAATAACTACATAAACAAAAAGCTACAGACTTTCATAAATGGATGCTTGAGTAGAACTGAAGGATTGAAGGGATATGGCAAGGTCACTAATGTGGAACTGATGACAAGAACCAGACAAGTACCAGTGGAAGAAGAGATGACAAGAACCAGACAAGTACCAGTGGAAGAAGAGATGACAAGAACCAGACAAGTACCAGTGGAAGAAGAGATGACAAGAACCAGACAAGTACCAGTGGAAGAACGATGACAAGAACCAGACAAGTACCAGTGGAAGAACGATGACAAGAACCAGACAAGTACCAGTGGAAGAACGATGACAAGAACCAGACAAGTACCAGTGGAAGAACGATGACAAGAACCAGACAAGTACCAGTGGAAGAACGATGACAAGAACCAGACAAGTACCAGTGGAAGAAGAGATGAGAAGGTGACACTGGGGACGGATAGGACATACATTGAGGAAACCTGTTGTTCTGGAATTCACAAGGTCGGATAAGTAGAAGACCATGGCACGCATGGAGAAGAGATAGACATGAAGAAAACATTGAAAGACTTTGAGGTGATGGCACAGAAAGACTTGGCATACGTATGTTGAAGGCCTGTGCTCCATGGGGAGGTGACGTTGATGAATGAATGAATGAATGTGCTTATGGCGGTACACGCCGGCCATTGTCAGAATGCAGCATTTCTTGCACTGTTTTAAATTATCTACATTTACCTATCAGTATGTGCATTGTAAAAAGGGTAAAGGATCCGGTTACATGCCCATTGAGGCATATTGAGAATATGGTGCATATTGGGAATATGGTGTTAAGCCCAATTTTCTTGACCACACGGCACATTAGGGTTGATGTGGTCAGCATCACGCCGGCCTCCTTAACCTTTCCAAAGGTGCTCTGGTACCCAATTCATGAAACTGGGTCGACCCCGGAGCCGTTTGCGATCTAAACAATCCCACCTCAACTGTGGATCGAACCATAGACCACCGAGCTAGGAAGCCAGTGCACTAAACTCTGCGCTACCACGGCTTATGTGCATGTTGTTTAACTGATTATTATAACAAATATGAATGCATGCGGCACGGCAGCCACTCATCAACAACAAATACACTAGAGAACAGAAAAACAGACGTGATAGGCTCACTGTTGAATCGAACTCGGGAACATCTAAGTGTCGCCATCGCCTCGTTGCGATAGTGAATCGTGACAAGACACAAGACCAGCTCAGTACTGTACTCCTAAAAATAAGTACACTGTTGGCGTCTAATATTATCACGGCACTAAACGCAACTGTGGAATATAGGATTCGGAAATGATCCAGACTTTTTTTTTATAGACTCAGTCACACACGTAGCTTTCCTATTAATATTAACCAGTCATTCCCTTACTACTACTGAGGTGTCGCTATACTGCACTTAAGTGTAACCATGTTACAAAAAAACCAAACATTTAGACCAGGGGTTCTCACCCTGGGGTAAGCGTACCTCCATACGGAAGAGAAACGTGTCAGGGGATAGGGGAGAATATTTGCTAGATAACTATATTATCCTACTGAACTATTCCAAAAGTAATAGTGTACGTAAACCCAAAAAAAAAAAAAAAAAAAAAACACTGTAGGGAGAACGGCAAGTCATGTTCTCAATCAAATCGAAAGCAAGAAACAAAAGGGAGTCTAAAGATGATATGCGGGTATCTCTTTCAAAAACTGTACCAAGAATACAAAATCAAGGGTCTGACTAATTTAGTTGACTACGTTGTGATAAACAGTTAACAACTTTATGACATGAAGATGTCTTGAAAGATGCCAAAGCGCAAAGGATGCATTTTCTTCAGGTCAGAAGAAAGAATTCCATTTTCTTTGGGATTGTTATAAGAAGAAGGAAGCTGGAGTATATCGTGACAACAGAATAGATAGAAGAAAAAAGATATAGAGGACGACAGAGAGGGAACGTTCTGGACGGTTTGACATTGTGGCATGGAAACAAGTGAAGAACAGAATTGATCAGTAGTACGGTAGACAGGAAGTTGTGGAGAGACATGATCACCTACGCCCCCGGGCATGGTACTTGAAGAAGAGGAAGAAGGATATTTTTAAAAAATATCATGCACCGAAAACAGCTTTCTTGATTAAAAATTAATTAATATGTTTATTAATTTTCTTATGCACATATGCTTCGTAAAATCTAGCAATTATTTTCTCTAATTGAGTAGTGGTAATGGGGGCTGGAAATGTTGGGATCCCCTGATTAAGATTGTCCTTTAGGAGGTCTTATTATTTCATATAGATCTTGAGGGCTTTTAGATTCTCCAGAAATTCATCTTAGTTGCAATTCGCTAGGTCCCACTTCACCCCCTATCCCTTCAACTTTCCCACCGTGAGACCTAGGGACGTTTACAACTGTGTCAAGGGATTAACCAGGTGTTACTTTTTTTCTTCCCCGTATTTCTTGGCTGTCACCTTTACTAATTCCCCGCCCATTTGTGTTATCCATTCTCAGCAGTTCTCGTGAGCGGTTAAAAAACATGATGATACCAAAAAAAAAAAAAACCCGGCTATACATTAACCTGAATTGTAGCCACCTGAATGTCAAGTTGTTGACCATTAAGATATATTTTGTTATTAAATGGGTTCATTTTAAGACAATGCTGTCGCCATTAAATTAACCGTGCGACCCCCCCCCCCCCCCCCACCCCCCCCCCCCCCCCCCAAAAAGAAAAAGTTAATAGCCGGTACATGTTTTGACAAATGCTATTTGTTGCCAGTAATGTTGAGAATGCGGTACAGATAAAGGCGACGAGGACGGTATGTCTAAGACAAGCCTTAGTTACAACAAAATATTGGCGTTTGGTCTGCGTGGCTTGTTTGACTTTATAAAACATTAGCATTAATGATATTTCCTCATCATTATCTTGTTCCTTCGCGCTATTTACGGAACAGAGCGTCCGACTGACAGAGTGGTTAGAGAGCTAGTCTCGCGCTGCAAAGATGCCAGGTTCGAATCACGGTACCGACACGCCCCAGTCTACCCAACTGTAAATGAGTACCTGACTTTGAGTTAGGGAAGGAAAAGTCAGCGAGGAAGGGAACTGGTCAACCCCACCGCTCGATGCTGGACCTAGTACGGTGAAGTCTCTAACACTTCACTCCCCTAAGGCAGTATCTGCTATGGAAACTACCTTTTACCTTTTTTTATATTTACGGAGCATTAAGCCATCACTGTAGATGGCCCCCTTACAGGAAGCCTGCATCAAACAGTCGAGTGCTCCTGCAGCTGTAGTTTATGGCTGTTTGTTTGACATGATGAGGTTGCCAGCCTCATGCTCAACCTCATATTAGTGGCCTTGTACGACATGCTTGAGGGGCCAGTAGTCATATTCTTGATTTGTCTCTTCAGAAACTGCAGGAGGAGTAAAGTTTTCACAACCACAATCAATAATAAGAGACATCACAGAACAGTTGCTCCTTCCCGAAACATGCAGGATTTTAATTAGCGACGTAAAATGAGTGGACGAAAGGTTGAAAAATATAATTCAACCATGCAGTGTTGGAACCATAATTTAACCGTACAATTTAAAACATAATTCAACCTTGCATTTGAAAACATAATTTAATATTACACATAAAAACAATTCAACCGTGCACTTAAAAAACTTAACTCAACCTTGCACTTATAAACATAATGAAATCTTAAACTTAAAAATATAATTTAACCTTACACTTAAAAACATAATGAAATCTTACAATTAAAAACATAATTCAACCTTGCAGTGTAGGAACCATGATTTAACCTTAAAAATCATAGCTCAACCTTGCACTTATAAACATAATGAAATCTTACACTTTAAAACATAATTTAACCTTGCACTTAAAAACATAATGAAATCTTACACTTAAAAACATAATTTAACCTTCCACTCAAAAACATTATTCAACCTTCCACTTAAAAACAATGCAATCTTGCAATTAAATTCAGCCTTGCAGTGTTAGAAACGTAATGTAATTGTTCACTCTGAATATAGAAGTGACTACACAAATACAGACAGGAGCTGTCTGACGCGAGTTTGTAGTTACATGCACTACGGGTGATAAAGTCGGACATCTATTTTGACTATTTAGAGATGTAGATATACTGTATCACAAGAACAATTTTTCAAATAGTTTTGTGATGATGAAATTAAATATTAAAATCTGCAAATTTCATGAAATGTTTAAGTGCAGTATGAAGGCAGTAAATCTGAAACACCAATAAAAAAGCAGGTTGAAAGTGGGGGGGGGGGGGTTGGTGGGTTGGTTTTGGTTTAAGGATTATCTTAAGGACTATCTTATAGGGGGGCCGCAGTAAAATGGTAAAGTACCCTTCTTCCAGCTAACAGCGACTACGAAAGTGTGGGGGGGGGGGGGGGGCACGGAGGTAAATGAGCCTCAGAAGGTGTCACGAGCAACAAAAAGGTTGAGAATCCCTACTTTATATGGTCAGCTGAGAAAATTAACGTTCCCAAGGCAAACTTCACATTTATATAAACCGGTGTCCTGCAGAAAGCGTTGTCCAACTTCAAAAGCCAAACATAGCGCTCTCACAAGCCGTACATGGTATATCTCTTTGTGAAATGCCTCATTACTTTTCCCACATTCATTCTTGCTTCTTAAGCTTGATGAATATATTCCTGTAGGGATGATTAATTGTATATACTTTTTCGAAACATCTGGTGCGTGTAAACTAACACTTTGTGCTGCTTTGTACTTATCTCTATACTTATGTCACTTCTTTGTTGCGGGAATTTTAGTAATAAGAAATAAAATGGTTAGAATAGAAGCACTGAAATTGTACGACAAGATCATTAATGTGGAACTGATGACAAGATCGTTAATGTGGAACTGATGACAAGATCATTAATGGGGAACTGATGACAAGATTATTAATGTGGAACTGATGACAAGATCATTAATGTGGAACTGATGACAAGATCATTAATGTGGAACTGATGTCAAGATCTTTAATGTGGAACTGATGACAAGATCATTAATGTGGAACTGATGTCAAGATCTTTAATGTGGAACTGATGACAAGATCATTAATGTGGAACTGATGCCAAGAACCGAGCAAGCCCCAGTGGAACAAGAGATATGAAGAAAACTATGGCAATTAATACGATACACATTGTGGAGAAACCTGTTGATAGCAGTACAAGACAGTGCTTGTTGCGGAATCCCAAAAGGTAAGGGAAGTAAAAGGAGATTAAAAATACTTGGAAAAGAGAATTGGAGACAGAAATAACATCAGTAAAGAAGGCACGGAAAAAAACTGAGCTGATGACACGGCATAGGAGAATGTGGAAGAGTTTTGTTAAGGTAAACGCACCTTGGCGAGTTGAATGGTAACGAATGAAATACAAAGCAAAAATTTCTAGGCAAGTTCTTTATATGTATTCTTCTTTCTTTTTTCTGCATCTTCTGTATTTTCAATTTTGACTTTGCTATATTCTACCTCCCATTTCTGTCAGTGTATGCTTTACTTTCGCTTCTCTCTCTCTCTCTCTCTCTCTCTCTCTCTCTCTCTCTCTCTCTCTCTCTCTCTCTCTCTCTCTCTCTCTCTCTCTCTCTCTCTCTCTCTCTCTTCGCTGCATTTCACCGTTATCTTCCCTTCCTCGTCATGTTCTTCCTTCATTATTATAGTTTTTTATCCACCTACGTCTACAGTCGCAAGCAATAAATTGTTTAAATAATGTAAGTATACCAGAGCGTCCAATCGGCAGATTGGTTAGACCGATGGCCTCTTGCGGCAGGTTCGAAACACGGTGGCTTCACGCTCCAGGCCAAGCAGCTGTAAATGGGTACTTCACTCTTCTCTTGAGTTGTAGAAGGAAAAGGCAGCGAGGAAGAGAACTAGTCAACCCCGCCTCTTGAAGCTGGACCACTTATTGTGATGTCTCTAACACTTCACTCCCCTCCGGCAGTATCTACTATGGGTCTATAATTGGTTAAAGCTTCAAATGAACTACCTTCGCTTTTATTTATTTATTTGTAATCTACAGCAGATACAACTTTATACTGTCAACAGATCTTATTTGATCTAGTGTGTCTGTCTGTGTTTGTTATTCTTAAAGGAAAGGGCCGAAACACTTATCGACAGGGGGACCATTTCTGATGATCAGATTGCTTCATGTTGTATCGCGCTGTATAGAGTTTCCTATAATAGATGTAGAAATATATCTTTACAACGCAAACATTCGCTTTATACCGAGGTCAGCTTGCAACAAATTTATTTATTCGTATCAATGTTACCAAAAAAAAAAAAAAGCCGGATTTGAGTGTTTCGTCATTGTAGCGAATTAATCTGTCTTTGAAATATGTTACACAACAGAGATAACATATCAACGAGTTATAGTTATGGACTAAGCCAGTGTTTCCTAACTTAGGATATCAGTACGCCAGGCTGGGGGGTACGACAAGCATGTGAAGAGCATAGAGGGAAGCAGCCATACTAGGCCCAGCTTTTTTATGAGATGAGGTGATCAATTACTTTCCTTGCTACCTTTGCGTTTGCCTTCCCTGTTTCAAGAGCAGAGTCGGGTACTCATTGACAGTGTGGTAGACTGGAGCGTGAAGGTATCAGGTTTCAATTCCCTACAAGGGTAAATAGGTAGTCCCATAGCGTGTACTGCCGCAGGGGAGTGAAATGTTAGAGACTGCACTCTACTAGGTCCAATATCGAGAGGTGGGGTAACCAGTTCCCTTCCTTACTGTCTTTTCCTTCTTTAACTCAAGTGGAAAGCCAGGTACCCATTTACAGCTGGGTAGACTGAAGCGTGTCGATGCCGTGAATCGAACCCGGCACTTTTGCCGCGAGAGACCAGCGCTTGTCAATTGGACGCTACCATAAGTAAGTAAGAAACATAAATACTAAAGAACTGTCTGCTTTGTCCATTACGGATGTATATAAATATTTGCGTAATATTTATTGCTACTTCTTTTCTCAACAATCGGACGCTCAAGAAGTGTATGTGGAATATTTGGTAAATGACTAATTTATCCTACAGAAATATTCCAAAAGTAGTGTTAGGTTGAAAAGTGGTATTATGAATCGGAGAGAGAACGGCATGGAGACGGGGTTGGGGTGGGAAAAGAAGATATCGTTGTGGCTGTGCCATTTGAACTATTAAGTAAGGTTTAGTTTCATAATTGTTTCAACAATGCTAGTGTTACCTCAGGAACTATTAAGTAAGGTTTAGTTTCATAATTGTTTCAACAATACTAGTGTTACCTCAGGAACTATTAAGTAAGGTTTAGTTTCATAATTGTTTCAACAATGCTACAGTTAAATGGGGGAAAAAAAACAAAAAAAATACACACGCACAAATAGTAATACGTCTTACAAGGAGAAAGGACAAGAAAAACCGCTAAAATGCTAGTGTTGCCTCAGGAACTATTAAGTAAGGTTTAGTTTCATAATTGTTTCAACAATGTTAGTGTTACCTCAGGAACTATTAAGTAAGGTTCAGTTTCATAATTGTTTCAACAATGCTAGTGTTACCTCAGGAACTATTAAGTAAGGTTTAGTTTCATAATTGTTTCAACAATGCTAGTGTTACCTCAGGAACTATTAAGTAAGGTTCAGTTTCATAATTGTTTCAACAATGCTAGTGTTACCTCAGAAACAGAATATAGGGTGTCACTTATTTATTTGACTGTGCTCTGATCAACATTTAACAATTTTAGGATACCGTGATGTGCTTAGAATGGAGTTTTCTTTACTTACATTAATTTAATATTTGTATTTACTTTCTGAATTTGCATAACAAACTCTTGAATTTATTTTCTGTCATATTGAGTAAGTATACCGGAAAGTTTACTAAAAACCAGGACTGTGGCGTCGGTGTCGTGGAGTCGGTCGTTATTTATTGGAGTCGTATTCGGTAACAAGTGTCCGGACTCCGACTCTATGCCATATGACTAGTAAAAACATGTAATATTAGCCGACGTTGGGGGTCAGAGTTGAACTTCTAAAGTTGTGGGAGTCGGAAAAATGTGTGGCCGATTCCACAGCCCTGCTTTAAAAAAAAAACCAAGGGAGTATGAGAACCGATAAAGATTGAGAACCCTTGGACTACGCTGTCTTTAAAATGTGTTTAACTTTACAGATAACATACAAGTAAATCTCTGGAGCTGAATATCTCTGTACATTCCTGAATTATTCCATAATATGTTTGCTCAATATAAAGTAATATCGTTGCAATAAAAAGAATTTTTCTTAAACGGCGTGAGTGGAACATCGTGTATGGATAAATAAAAAAGAGAAAACAAAAACGTTCTTTAAACAGTATGCTGCCCATTATTTACGTTCGCAGACATTTCACATTTTTGTGGTATAATTTACTTTATGACAAGGCGATATATCATTTCAAAAATTTAACTGGCTCAATTTTTTTGCAGCAATGGCTTAATGAAGTGGTTTACACGTGTAGGAAAAAGAAAACTGAATTCCAATGTGGCATGGATGCGTTACCTGTCATTTTGTTTCCTGCAACGCATTGCATCTGGCCACCTGAAAATAGCAGTGCAGAATTAATTTAACATGATGATATAACAAGAAGGTTTCTTTAAAACCCCAAATACTAATTATTATAACACTGTTCCGTAACATTACCATGTTTGGAATATTTCTTTACTTTCTTAGTCGTTTCTCTTCTACCGTGAGGTGTAGAAATTTGAAAGAGAGAACGCCAAACTATCCAACCAGCTGTCTCCCTCCTGGCCTGGTTTCATTCTAGTCCTCGGTCCTTCAGAGATTGTAAAATGTTGTCCTCCCAGCGGACTCTGGGTTGTCCTGGAGGTCTGGATCCCTGCCTGTTAGCTTCCCATACTTGTCGTGGTAGTCGATTATCTCCCATTCTGCAGACACAGCAAATTGATCTTAGTTGAGACTGTTCTACTTGGGTCTGCAGGGGTTGGGTTTTTAGGCCGTTGCGGACTATGTATCTTCTTGTAACTTCAACCACCTACCTCAGATACCTAATTTCTGAGGTTGTTTGGAGTATTCCAATAAGATAAAATAGTTATTTACAAAATATTTCCCATACCCTTGTGGGGAATCAAAAACTGGTAGCATCACATTCAGTCTTGTTTTAGTAATTTATATACATTCTAAGCGTCCGATTGACGGAATGGTTAGAGCGCTGGCCTCTCGCGGGAAAGATGCCGGGTTCGATACACGGTATCAACACTCATGTAAATGGGTACCTGACTTTTGCTGCTTGAGTTAAGGAACGACAAGATGCGGGGAAAAAAACTGGTCACCCCCCCCCCCACTTCTCGATGCTGGGCCTAGACTTGAGAAGTCTCTAACACTTCAATCTCCTACGGCAGTATCTGCTATGGGACCTCCTTGACCTTTTATATACATTCTGCTACTAATAATACATTTTTTAAGTAACGCTAAAGCCACTTTTATTTAAATTGACGCCTACAAGATAACTGTGAAAGCGTCATCATTTAAAAACTTAGACTAAAAGGTTTTGTTCTGTTTTAAGGACCATCTTCACTGCACACAGACAACTCCATCAGTGCTCCGATCTCCTCTCTAAGATCACATAAGGAGGATCTCAGCACAGTGCACGAGCTTCGCAGCACCGGCGAGAATCCAAGTGTGTGTATATAGGACACGTTCTATAAATATTTCTGTGTTGGGTAGGTTTCTAAGTTTTGTATTAAATTTTATGTCAAGGCAGCGGCCTAATGGCCTACTCTTTACGATTTCCAACTGCCGTGGGATTTTTAACGTGCGCAACTTGCACACAATTAGACAATCTTTGAAGGACCGAGGACTAGAATGGAACCAGGCCAGGAGGAAGACAGCCGATAGAATAGTCTGGCGCTCTCTCTTCCAAACCTCTACACCTCACGGTAGAAGGGGAACGACTAAGTAAGTAAGTAAGTAACTTGCACACAGGAACATCTATTGTTTCGCCCTTATCCGAGAAAGCTACACAGAAGACCACGGGGCAGTATGAAATCATTAGGATAGCTGGTTTTGAAAAATATTTCCATAAATTATACTCCCTCTACTGGGAATCGAACCCGGTACCTTTAAAATTCGAAGCGGACGCCATACCTCTTAGCCACTTCGATTCCTAAGCTGGGACTTCTTGAAATATATTAAATGGCGATGCACAACTTCAGTGTGGTTTGTAAATGTGTGTCTCCTTTATTCATTTATATGGATTCCCTTTTTTTCACAATTTGTTTTCCAGAAGAAAAACGTTGATTTGTTCTGACAATAAGCGTATGTGGTATATACGCGTAATGTAATATTGTCAATATGAGTTCTACTCCTTTAAAACATGTTCAATAGAACTGATTGCGTCTATAATTAGTCTGGGTCGTTCTTAGGCACATATCCGGGTTATGCGGGGAGATCGTGGTAATGACCAGTGTCCACGTAGCACTATTTTTGTGGTGCCTAGTTGGTGGAGGGGATAGCAACCGTTCGCTCCAGTTGCTAGGCGGTGGTGTCGTTCGAAAGGTGCTGAGTTCGATTTCCGGTAAGCCTACCCTTCTGATGATTACCTGTTATCTAGTCTTCTTTATTTTTCACGAGTGCCTGCAAAATACCGTTGTGTATTATTTATTTATTTAATTACTTCTATGTCGCACATACTGTAGGTAGGTAACTGTCTCCCATAAAGTTTAACAAAGCTCGTCCCATAGACAGATATAGCCGAAATGAAGTGTTAACGGTTTTATGAAGTAGCGTGAGCAGTTCCATTACTCTCTGCCTTTACTCTCATGCAACAAATTTGCACAAACGTATTAATGCGCTTATGCAGCAGTAGTTTCTGTTGTAGCTTGTTTTACGCGATAGTGTGTCAGATCCATCTCTTATGACTTTTTTTCCATCTTTTTTTTCCATCCATTCTACGCTGGCCATACTCTCATGCTATATATATATATCAGAACCCAACTATGGACTGGAGCTTTTTGGTTAACATTATTCTACCGGACTGGACATTTTTGATAATCTAAAACAAATGCAATCGTCTAGAATCTATCTCGAAAATGAGGCTTCAGTGTTCTGTGCCAAGTATAGGCTTGAGATTTGTCGGAGCCATAGTTTCCCCCCCCCCCCCCCCCCCCCCCCCCCGCCCCCACCCCCCCCCCCACCCTCCCCCCCCCCCCCCCCACCCCTATGGAAAACTAGTAATTGCTCAGACATCTGCTTTACTTCACATAACTTCTTTCGACAATAGCTATCTGCTTATGCCACTGTTCATATTTCAGTGAAGTAGTTTTTTTGCCCACTTGTTAAGCACCCGTTTGTTACCAGAGCCCAAACAGGGGCGCAAAAAATAGTAACCCTTTAACCGACCAAGCATGTCGTGCACAGGGACTAAGAAAGGATGGGAATGCGCTGAATACTTTCAATGTGCAGCGGGTAATATTTAGCTAATAACTATAATGTCCTGTAACAACTTACCTTTGTTTTTCAAGCTTCTCGGTTATGTTCTCAATGAGATCAAAGTAAGAAACAAACTGGACGCTGAACATGATATGTGTGTGTCTCTTTCAAAAACCGTACCAAGAATAAAACTAACGGCTGACAAGAACCAGACTTAAGGGTCTCACTAATTTGTTTGACTGTGATGTGATTAACAACTTTCAAATCTAAAACAATGTTCTTATGATCGGTTTTCTCTGTGAAAAATATATTCATCTTTCGTAAATGTCAAGACAGTCCTATTGAATGACTCTGAAACATGAAGAACGACAAAAAAACAACAACGAAAAAAGCTACAGACTTTCATGAATGGAATAGAAGGATTAAAATGGTGCGATAAGGTCACTAATGTAGAACTGACAGCAAGAACCAAACTATTGCCGGTGGAACAAGATATGAGAAGAAGACGATGGCGATGGATATGACACACACTAAGGAAACCTGTTGATAGCATTACAAGGCAGTCCTTGTTCTATGGCCCCTAGGGCAAGAGAGGCAGAGGTAGACCAAGAAGTACACGGAGAAGAGAGCTGGAAACAGACGTAAAAATGATGAAAAGAACGTGGAAAAAACTTGAGCTGATGGCACGTGACAGGAGGACTTGGCATGTGTTTGTTGAAGGCCTGTACTCCTTGGGGAGGCGCGGGTAATGAATTTACTTTCTTACGTGGCAGATCACACTGTCTTTTATATTTGGACATGCCCCCTAAAATAACCGACTGTGTCTAGGTCGAACGGAGCTCATCTCGCCAACACGAGGCAAATCTTTATTTTATTTTAATTTCTCACGTGCATGATAAACTCTAAAATGTATGTCCTGTCATATTGTTACGGGTTTCTCCCCTACTCCGCAGTAGTGGTCCAACAATGGCCAAACATAGAGTATAAAAATTGAAAGTGTGTTACTTCATCGTACACAAACATTTCACTCTACAAATCCAGGCGTCAATGTGGTTTCATACGAAAGTCATCGATCAAAATAATTAGTAAGGGATTGTCAATTAGGCTCAGGCGTGACAAGAAACCTTGAACTATGAAGCGAAAACAACAAATACAGCACGAGGGGCGACAAAGGAAAGGGAAGAGCACAGGAGAAATTAAAGGATGACACAGGAAAATGTAACGATCGAGATTGTTTCGTCACATATTGAATACAGTGCTGATGGCACGGGACAATAAGTCTTGGCAGATGTGTGTTGATGACCTTGGGGAATTGAAAGGTGAAAGAGAAGAGAAGACAAGAGATATATTGAATAGAGCGCACGGGAAAGTTTACTAAAAGTAAATGGGGTATCAGAACCGAGAAAGGGTCGGGACGCCTGAGTTAGATCGTCATGCTCTGAAGGCTGGGTAAATACATAAATACATAATGTTGTCCAGCGTCCTCCTCCTTTCTGTCTAACGAGTGTCTGTTATTTATATATTCCTTTTTTTTTTTTTTTTTTTTGTTCTAAACGTCTATTGGTGGGAAATCTAAACTGACTGCGTTTTCATGAGGTTTCGATATTATTTTAAATTCTCTCCAAAAATAGCTATAGTCCAGCCAAAATTCTAATAGATGTCTCGAGGTTAAGTGGCAAAGCATGTACGTGCCCAGTAAAATATGACATCTTTCAAACTTAGAAGTATGGGGGCCCAAGAATAGTCTTAAGTGAAACATGTTTGTGTGTTGGGAAACCGGATAAATGAAGACTGAACTGTCAGCGTCTGAGAACGAAGAAAACAATACACAACAGGGTGCGAAGTCAATGAAGACGAGCGCCCGTTTAATTATATCTCATGCGTTCGCCAGACACCTTTTACTTATCATCAATCTTGTTTTATGGTCTTATATCGCTAAAGTATCTACCCCCCGTTGCTTATAACACGTTAGGACTGAAGCGGTGCGCACTGAACTACACCGATTTGAACGGGACTAGCAATTCTGAAACTCGGCAAGGGATTTCTGATCTACCGCAGGTTTGATTATTAAAAGTCAGGGCACCACACAAATCAAAATTATGATATTATCTGTATTTGGTTACCTGAAATATGACGTGGAAATCGAAAATCAGGTCTTATTTAATAAGTAAGAGTATAATTATTTCTATACCTGACTTCTTAGTAACTTCTTTATGTGGACTCTTCGTGTTCTTCTGCATATTTTTTTAGGACTTTCTATCTCCGATTTCTTTCCATTTTCTTGTCTTCCTCTCTATGTTTGATGTCTTTCGCTAATATCTTTTATTTTTCTTCGTTTCTTAATTATTATGGTTTTCATCTGCCACAGTAGCAAGCAGCACAGTAAAAAGAACTCAGATAAGTTACCGATGAGCTAGCTGTCTTCGCTACTACACACACACACACACACACATATATATATATATATACATGCATTTATCTGTGTGCTCAATTACATTAATGCAACGATATTATTGATTACTTATTACTGAAGTTAAGTACGTTTTTTTTAACTTTCAGTACTGTATTATTGCAGGGCAGAAATGTGAAAAGGAAATAATATCTATTTCTTTACTCTGAATGAAATAAATATTTCGTTTGTTTAAAAAAAAAAAAATTAATAATAGTCCGTTCAGACTCTTTATATAACCAGCCAGAAAGTAATGTACTGGTACGCTAAGTTTTCGCTTGCTGACTTTATGATGCATTTAAACAAAGTTGTCTTTACCTGAATTTCTTGCCACTTATATCAGCACTACTGCTACATTCTTTAGCGTACGCTGTTGTCTTAAGTGTGAAAAAATGAGATAGTTTCCCCGCCAGCAATAAACAGCACCCCACGTGACGTGGTATCCTATTAGATCTTCCTTAAGAGCTCTTCCACTTTTACTGCCAGATTTCAAACGCAGATTCTGATGCCCCGCATCCGTACAATAGTGTCTTAAATGTTGGTACAACTGTTTACAATCATTGATTGGGAGTAGATGATGTGTAACTGGTAAATAGGCAATGAGATGATTTATTGATCTGTATAGAACGGCCTGTGTATTAATGGCTTGTATCTCTGTGTCGTTATCTTCTTTAAAATTGGATGTTTACCAGAGCCATGTCAACGTGTACTTGAAACGTTTTTAAGCGTAAATACTATCAAGAGTGTATGTGTAAACGTGAGGGATTGACAGGCAGAGAATTATGAAAGACAAATAGATGGACAGACGGAATGTTAGATAAGCAGACTTATAGTTAAACAGACAGATGGATAGATAGATAGACAGATAGATAGATAGATAGATAGATAGATAGATAGATAGATAGATAGATAGATAGATAGATAGATAGATAGATAGATAGATAGATAGATAGATAGATAGATAGATAGATAGATAGGGACCCAAAGATGCAGCAATAGAGAATGCAGTCAGCGACCCATAGCTTGACTGTTTGCATCAGGATCAGCGAACCAGAGCTGGTCAAGACCCTATTCCACTTCCACGTGGTGGTCCTGGAAACAGATTGCATCACTGCAGTCTGGCTGAGCGAGTAGGGATCGCAGTGGGAAGGCAAACCCGGTCCCAAAAAATGCCATGCAGAAGTCGGATGTGTCGACCGAAAGGTGCAGATATCACAGCTTAGGCGTAAACAGACACAACGCAACCACCGTCCTTTTCAGGACGAACGAGGAAGAAGAAGAAGAAGAAGATAGATAGATAGATAGATAGATAGATAGATAGATAGATAGATAGATAGATAGATAGATAGATAGATAGACAGACAGACAGACAGACAGACAGACAGACAGACAGATAGACAGATAGATAGACAGATAGATAGATAGATAGATAGATAGATAGATAGATAGATAGATAGATAGATAGATAGATAGATAGATAGATAGATAGATAGATAGATAGATGCGATGCTCAGTTCTTATTTTCTTTTTCATCTTTGTTCTAAGAGCCCTAATGGTCGATGACGTAGATACACAATGGCTCGGAAAAAAACGCGTGCTCGTAATTTTCGGTATCGACCTACTGAAAAGTTATTGACATGTGTGTAAGTTTGTATCGACCTACTGAATGAAAAGTTATTGACATGTGTGTAAGTTTGTATTTGTTTGTTAGCGTCGTATTATAACGCTTACTATTCCATTCTACAATTGCCGGCAACGTGTGTTCCTACAAATTTGAACCTCATAATCCCACCATCTTCACTTTCCATGTAGATTTCCGTTTGCCCTGTAATTCCTAAGTACCCGCGTTTTACCTTATTCATTCCGCTGCTGGATGTAACAGAATCTGATGTGTTTTTCATTGCATCACCCATCGGTACAGACAACACTCGTCGAACAAATTACACGGCGCAACCGATACGGACGTTCTCTCGACTTGCCCTAATTCTAACCTCGCGGAGATAATCATCAAAAGTAGACCCTCGTGCGGCCGAACACCTGCAAACGACATAAAAACCCCGCCACACTTTAGCGTACAAGAATACGCTATTTGTTTTCGCCATCTCTGCTGGCTTAAGTTTTGTGTCAGTACTTCCTTTCTTGCCCACGTTTGAGAGATGACAAAGCGTCAGGAAATCCTACTGGGGTCAAACTTAAATGGCGTAACAACGATTTTTGATGGATTATCACCTTGAACAATATTGCGTTTGGTGTGTGCTTCTACAAGATTTTCACGGTCAGCATTTTTTGTAGCACCTTAAAACGTTTTGATGCAATGACAGTTTCTATCATTTTCTGTCTAACCTTAGCTAATGTTTTAGCTCCATCAGATCCTCATTTTTTAACAATCCATTGCTTTTGTTATTTGTACTTCGGAATCTTTTCATTTCCCAGTGTCTTACTTTCAATGCGTGTTTACTTATTCTACATTAGTCATTTTCGGTCCTATAAAATGTCTTTTCTGGCTATTCTCGATGGTTTTTATGTTACAGCCTGTTCATTTTTCTGCTGACATGAAATTCTTGTTTCTTCTTCCTCGTTCGTCCTGAAAAGGACGTTGGTTGCGTTTTATCGCCGTTTACAGCGTAGCTGCGATATTTGTGCCTTTCGGTCCGACACATCCGACTTCAGCACAGCATTTTTGGGGGGACTGGGTTTGCCTTCCCTCTTCGATCCCTACTCTCTCGGCCAGACTGCAATGATGCAGCCTGTTTTCAGGACCACCACTTGGAGGTGGAGTAGGGTCTTGGTCAGCTCTGGTTCGCTGACCTTGACGCAAGCAGTCAAGCTATGAATCGGTGACTGCATTCATCTCTTTTTCTGCGTCTTCGGTCCCAAATTCTTGTTTAAGAATTGAAAACTTTCAGAAGAGAGATGAATGTGAAGTATTATGTAATCTTATAATAGCTCATTCAAGCCGCCAGCTGAGTTAATTCAGCGAATTTCCTCTATTATTATTTAGTAACTCTGATTAAGTGTATTTAAGAAATTGTCTGAGGCATACGGATACAACACATTCAAAATGATTGAATCAACTTTAAATTTGTCTTTATACAAGTAACAAATTTAAGAATCAATTACGTTTAACAGTTATAAAAAAATGAATAATTGTTTAGAAAACAGTATTCATCACACTGTGATGTTATGGTTTTAGAAAATTGACAGTTCACTTGGCAGCTTAGGTTTACTTAGCTGCCAATAGTTGTTTCTGCTCCCAAGATTTTTGGGTCTTTGCAGATAGAAGACTGGATCAGGGAGTAACTACAAAGCTGGTCCCGCGTCTCTAAGACCCGTCTGATGATGGTGTCTAGCGTCGACTTCAGGCCACTTATACCCTAACTTGTTCCAGAAATAGTACCCTCAACTGGTACCACCAACTAGTATGGCAAAAGATGAATACACTCTGAGTATTGAGTTTCCCTACACATACTTATGTGCCCCCCTCTTTTCATTCCACCATCCCATCTATCTCATAACTTTTACCCTCTCTGAGAATTAATCTTAATCCCAGTGGGCGAAAAACTATCTTTACATTTAAAATGAATAGTTTTATATTTAACTTTAGTTGAAAATGTTAACAATATAGTTTGAATATGTTAACATTTACATCGGTTGAAAAGGTTGTAAACTTTCATTACATTTAGAGTGAATATGTTTTACATTTACACTGGTTGAAAAGGTTAGTAATATAACAAGTATGTACATCATTTCTTTCATCATTCCCTCCCTGCTCCATATGGAACTTGATACTACCTCTGCTTTTGGTTCTTTATAAGAAACTTGCAATAAAGCAGTCACCAGCCCTGGCAGTGGTGGTTCATGAAAACATCATTCTATATGTTGAGGTTGCCAGTCTCAAATGACTTAGACATCCACTAGCAATTTTCACATTTTAATCTTCACATGTCAATATATACGTATTAGTTCACATGTTTGCCTAAGAAAAATTCACCGAATCTTTTGGCCGAATACCATCACCAACCAAGATCTGCTTACTTGGAGCAAGCAAGAGGACATGCACACCATCATGGCTGGCAGACGCTGGAGCTGGGTTGGCCATGTCCTCAGAAGAGACCCCGATGCCATCACAAGAACAGCTATGCTTTGGACCCCTAAATGAAAACGAAAGAGAGGCCGACCAAAAACAACCTGGCGGAGGACTGTGGAGGCTGAGATGCAAAGAATGAACCAGAGTTGGGGCACTGTACGAAGGATGGCCACCGACCGACCTAAGTGGAATCAATTTGTTGTTGCCCTACAAGACGCCACTAGGCGTGATGGCCACTGAATGCTTTGACGGTCGGCGGCTAAGGATCAAAGAAGAAAGAAAGTTCACATGTTAATAATGAAAAAATATAGAATTAAAAATGTACAACTTACGCTAATCTTTATGCTGGCTCAGAGAAATAAAGGCACTTGTAGAGGCCTCTTACACTTGCTTGGTCTGGAGTGTTGTTACTTTAACAATAAGTTCCCACTTTGACTTGTGTCTCAGTTCCTCAGATTCCAGTTTTCCTCGTTAATAATGGTAGTGTTTTCCTGGGCTCTTAAGTCCTCGAGAATTTCAAACAAGTCCGGTCCAATAAGCGAAAGCTGATTTTAGTCTTAACTCTGGCAAGGTCTGGTTGTCTTCTTGGCGCGAGGTAGATTTTCACAGTGCTTTCAACCGACTAAAGTGTCAGGTTATATTGCCTGTCTGCCCCCGCATTTGTTTGTAACGATGTTCAGCAGGGCTCCAATCGAAGTGGTCTTGTGCCTTTATTCCGAATGTCTGACAATCGTTTCAAGCATGCGTGTTTTGTGGGGTATTTCAAATTATTTCCTCATGGAAATTTCTTCATCTATTTATCACCAGTTTGGTCATACTGTCTTGACCCATTAAACATTGTTACCGAGCTCCATTGTCATCACCATAAGCCAAAGTAACGGCCCACATCATATTCGCGTTATCAAGAAATACGTCGGCCACATGTGGTAAGCCCGACAGCCCTGACAACATCATTGTCAATTCAGAAACGAAAAACCACCGGTAACAATGCATTTATATACATATTTATTTTAAAGGGGTCCGTATCCTTCACTTGACAATCAAAGGGGTCCATGACACACACAAAATTTAAGAACCCATTTAAGAATATGTCTCCCGTTTACTCCCGTACATGCTCTTGATAATTCTCTTGCCCTCTCCATAGCTTGCCTTTGTAATCAGCCTGATAAAGCATCCTTTGGCAGTCTATCAGCCTTTTCAAACGCAGGGATTGCAGTTAGATGGTATCACAGCTCTTTGGGGTTGCCAAAATGACATGTACAACTTTGACTGAACAATGGTAGTTCAGATTTTAATAATAATTATTTTTAAAAAACCTAGCATTTAACAACATAGGCTCCTTCAGAAATCCACATTAACATCTGGCTATTCATTTTATTGTCCGATTGGCAGAGTGGTTTGAGTGGCTGGTCTCTCGCGGCAATGGTTGCCGGGTTCGAATCACTTTTTAAATACATTTTCCGTCCCGCTTGTTTTTTCTTGCGGGTTTTGTTTTATCGTGACTTAAGTCCGCTGGTTATGTTAGAGCGCTATTTGCCATAAAAAAGAAAGAGTAAACTGTTAACCGAAGTACAACGTTGACATAGACTAAGTCCTGAAATTTAAATTTTAAATTTCAAATTTTAAATTAAAATACAGAAACCTGCCCACCAAAAAAAAATATTTATAGAATGTGTGATTCCTATATACACACATTGGGATTTTCGCTGGTGCTACAGAGTTTGTGCACTGTGGTGATGATACTACTTGTGGGACCCAAAGATGCAGCAATAGAGAATGCAGTCAGCGACCCATAGCTTGACTGCTTGCGTCAGGGTCAGCGAACCAGAGCTGACCAAGACCCTACTCCACCTCCACGTGGTGGTCCTGGAAACAGACTGCATCACTGCAGTCTGGCTGAGAGAGTAGGGGTCGAAGAGGGAAGGCAAACCCGGTCCAAAAAAATGCCGTGCTGAAGTTGGATGTGTCGGCCGAAAGGCGCAGATATCGCAGCTCCGGCGTAAACGGACACAACGCAACCAACGTCCTTTTCAGGACGAACGAGGAAGAAGAAGAAGAGATACTACTTGTGTGGTTGTCATGAAATATTCTAATCCACATATATAAATTATTAGGTAAATATGAAGCCTAACAAATAAAATTAATAAAGAGAAGAGCAATGGTAAAATGACAGTGCTGTCACAAGGAATGTACTCGAAATCCCCCTTGTTTTCTGCTTCGTCTGCAAATTGTAACGCTTTCACGTTGATAGTAAAAGCTTACTGTATTATACCCGCTTTCTTCAATGAAACGTGTGCTGTATTTCTTGGAAAAACATTAAGAGGCAGACTGCGTAATGACCTAAATTTTAAATTCCATTCATGTCTTTTTCTACATTACGTTACCAAAACGAACGAACAGATGGACAAAAGGATAGCGAGAAGGGAGAGGCAGAAAGCCGAACATTAAACACGCGTCGCGCGATACACAATTACTACTATCACGCGTGTAAGTCTACAAGCACTAACTTTTTCAGACGGACAGTGATAAAATACACTACCCTTTCCCAGAGTTAGGTTTATAAATCATAAAAAACTCTTATTAGAAAAGATAACATTAGATGGGTTTACGGTTGAGAACATAACAGTACCCAGACAGAACATCTTCGAAACAGGAGGTAAAAGAAATTGCATATTTTGAACGCAGCCACGTAGCTCCTTTAAATTTGTATTTTTGGGTTCCTTAGGGCTTGCTGACAAATAATATGTAAAACGTTACGCAAATAGTCCAGGAATTAATAAATTATACCCAAAATAAAATATTGGGGGTGCCTGACAGCATAAAATCATTTCTGCTCATAAGATTTTTTTTAAACGTGTTTGAAAAAAATTTACGTTACAGAAATAGCCTACCATGTAAACTCCAAATTGATTGGAGCGCAACAAATGAAAGCCTAACCACGATTGGTCGGGCTATAAATACTATCTTGGTTGTTAGGGGAAACGGGGAAAGGTAACATTTTTTCAAACACTTGTCGAAACGGGGCTCATTGGTCAGACTCGCTGATATACACACTTGGGAGCGTTAGTTCGAAACCACTTGTTTAAAATAGCTTGATAAAGCATCAGTGCGTTGAAGCCAGCATATATTTTGCTCAATAAAAGCCTGGAACATAGGCAGATGGAAATTTGTGCCAGTTTGTGCCAGAATTCATTGCTAATCAACGTATCTGTGTTATTCGTATGAATTGTGGTAAGCTTGAACCATTCAATATCTTTTAATGAAAATTGAATGTGAATTGTTGATTTATGCCTGTATATATATGTGTAGTTCAGTGGCCAACGTGAGGTAAAGCCTGTAATGCTCCAGCCTGAACAGAGGGTGTCGGAGAGAAGTAAAACGGCATGGAATGGCCAAATAGTACACTGACACCTGGATGATTGATTAGACAGAAATAATGCTGGAAGTGCAGAGGCGTAGTGACCATTAAGGATGGTAATGCTGGTATAAAGTATTTCAGATGAAGCTGACTGTTGGCCTAACGCTCTGAACGCAATGTTTGTGATGTATTGTGATCAGTGTAAAAAGAAAATATAAATTAGTTATGAAGTAGAAGGTACATCCTTCTTGATTTCAGGGACAGTGGTCTTGATGGTACTGAGCAGCACCTAGTCAGAGCTTTGCTGAATCCTGAGTCGGACAGCATACTCCTTGGTCTTTTTAGCTATCAGTGAGGTGTCTCCTGAACCCAGAGGAGAATTCGAGCAGAGGAGTCCTTTCCTGCCGCCATCACGCCAGATAAGCGAATTGGCCAGCTGAGCTCAACATTATGTCCCCTCATCTTGAACTGACTTTTTAAAATTAACATTAAGAGGGGAATTTACTTGTCTTAAAATCAGGAACTGTGAACATCTCCAATACTGGTCCCTAAAGACAAACTATTGAAGTCATGATGACAAATACCAACAGAGCTTGAACAAAATAAAACCAGTATTACCTCATTTTACTACTACACAACTGACACACATAGAACATTTGTAATAATATATGTCACTACAATATTCATATTAAATACATTCTGTACATAACTTGTAATTTAAATTGATTGTGATTCCTGGTTCCCTTGTAGTTGAATCAGGACACATATTCATTCATGCCAGTAATGAATACATATTGTTATTTGAAAGTTTATCAGTGACTCTTTTAAGATATCTTTGTAGAGTGTTATATGTATGTGAGTGTCACAGTGTTGTCAAGAGTTGTGGATTAAATTAAATTGTTTATCTGTCTGTTGTTGTGACTTACACTTCACCATACTCATACCCTAGACACATAACGTAGCATCACACTATTCCAGAATAATTCTGACTGAGATATATAGATATGTGGTAGCAAGTAAGGTTATCTATAATACACTACTCTTAATAGATATAGATACCTTCACAGCTGATCTCAGTCAGTACACTAAGTTCCCTATAAGTATTTATAACATCCCACTTCACCACAGTGGTATAAGACAGTACCTTTTTCACTTCGCGGCACACATAAGTGCCTTTCAAAATTTCACGGCACACTACAATATTTAAATATGGAAGTATGATAAATAACTTGAAATTTGATGCAATCGTAAGACAACGCTCTATATTTATTTTAATTTTTTTTTTTTTTTTGTAGTGGACTGGTGGATGACGATAACTCAACTTATTATTTGTAAAACTGTACGTATGAGATTCTTTCGTAATATTTTACCATAACATATAATTTTGTTACGGCACACCAGGCAGATATAGGCGACACACCAATATGCTGCAGCACACCGGTTGCGGGTCACTGATCTAAGGGACGATGTCGGAGCACTGATGAAACTGTCATGCGAAATGAAGATAGTTCTTAAAACCAAGCCAAACCAAGCCCTGACAAGGACTAACATTATCTATCTGTTTATGTTAGCTTGATGAAGCTATGAGAAACGCTTATCCTGAAATTGACTGCCTACTACGCCAACACTACCATTCCTCATTAGCGATCACCTGCTGCAGAAAGAAAGAAAAAAAGAAACTTACGTCCCCTTGTCACAACCCAACCTTTGAGGCTTAGCACGTGCGATCGAAACCGGAGAGTCGGTTTTAAAAAAAAGGGGGCCATAAATTTACATAGTAATCCAGGTACATAATTTTTAACCGTGTCAGACGTTGTGTGCGACAGCTAATTCCTGCCGGGTTGAGGATCTGTTACCGAACCCATCCGGCTCATGTATTAGTAAGTTTAGATTGTTAATTCTTAGAAGTTAAGTTACGCAGTTGACAAAAGATGGTGTGTTCGATAAGAGAGATAAAGGGTCCGGTTAAATGTATGAATGGAGAAATTGGGAGAGACGTTTTGGGAAATTTGTTAATGTTCAAGCCTTATATATATATATAATATATATATTTTTTTCTCCCATAAAGTTTTTGGGACTTCTTTTCGTTCGATAAAAATTACATACGTTCAGATTTGCCTGTATGCTTAAAAATGTATGTCATAAAATTCACCGGTTGTAAAATAAAATTCAGATGCCCACGTATATATATATATTACCACTTACGGCTTAATAAATGACCTAATAACAAAAGAAGAACGAAGAAAACTTTAGCATGTTATTACGATGTCTGGTAACGCCAAACAGAGGGAATACAGTAATTTAGTAAATAGAGTTGCGGCAAATACATGTGTTGTACAGTGTCCCCGATTGTGGTTACGGCAATGGGAGAGGGGAAAGGTTAGCGGTGCAGTTCTCAGTGGGAATTTATCGTTATCATCATAACCGATCACTGCAGTTTATGTTTTGTTTTAAAATTAATTATTTAATTAATGATAATTATTTTTTATGGTGCGTTCTCGTGATATTTCTTACTTGGATTTACGGGAATGATAATAGCGATCTTCCTTAGTGTCGAAGAATGAAACATACCGTGGAATCGCCTAGTTGTGTTTCTGAAATAGCGTCCAATCAGATTCGCGCATTTTGTGTAGGCTCGCCGACAACGCGTTGCCTAACTTACACTGGAAATATGGTAGCTACAACATTTGTGTTAAGACTGCATTGTTTCAGTAGAAGTATAATAAAACCGATGGACATATTGAAATTCTACTTAATCCTTTTGTTCAAGGAGGAGACAACGTATATGTAGATATATTACAAAGTGTAATGCTTGTTATATTTTGGGAGATAATAGCAAGTAAGAGTGTCAAGTTGTTAGCAAATAGGGCTAAAGTTCACTTTTGCTAAGGATAGCAAATCGAAAGCTGAACAGATTTGGAAAAAACTATATATGGAAAGAAAGCTAAACTTCTGCTACATAAATAGAGATAAAGATGGAAACAATAGCTGGTGCAGGAGATGAGCACGACGAAGAACCGTGGGGAATAAAATACACAAATGACCAAAATGTACCAGTTCAGCAAAATAAAATCTCACACCAAGTTCTGATGACGTCACAGTTCTAACTTTCGCCGGATGCAAGGCTATTTAAGCCGAGCTAAATTTGAATGTGGACCCACACGAAATCAGTATTTGCATGACGGACAGAGGAAAGAGCTAGTCACGAATTCTTTCACTATTTGTGTATTGTGGCAGCCTGCCTTGACCAAGTCAATTGTCCAGTTTTGTAATTTCTGAGGCTAGAGGCATCTCTCGTTGCTGGACCTAGTGTAGTGAAGTCTCTAACACTTCACTCCCCTGTGGCAGAATCTGCTATGGGACTACCTTCACCTTTTTACCAATAATGTCTAGCTCACTCGAGTCTGATGTCTAGATATCGCTGCCATAGGAGTACTCATAGTTCATGTCATAAGATCAAACTGATCTACATCAAGGAACTCTGATGTGGGAACTCTTAGAGTTATCCTGCTGTCGTGGAATATTCTAATCCACATATATAAATTATCAAGTAAATATAAAGCCTAATAAATACATATAATTAATAAAGGAAGAAGAATGGTAAAGAACAGTGCTGTCACAATGACAGTACTCGAAATCCCCCTTGTTTTCTGCTTCGTCTGCAAATTGTAACGCTTTCACGTTGATAGTAAAAGCTTACTGTATTATACCCGCGTTCTTCAATGAAACGTGTGCTGTATTTCTTGGAAAAACATTGAGATACCCAGCGGATCAATGACCTAATTTAAATATTTCATTCATTCCATTTTATACACGGCGGAACGAACGAACAGATGGACAAAAGGATAAAGAGAAAGGGAGGGCTGAAAATCAGGAACGCATGCAACACGCGTCGCGCGATACACAAATGCTGCCATCACGCGTGTAAGACTACATGCACTAACTTTTTTTCAGACGGACAGTGATAAAATATATTAACCATCCCAGAGTTAGGTTTTAAAATCATAAAAAACTCTTATTAGGAAAGATAACAATAGATGGGTTTACGTTTGAAAACATAACAGTACCCAGACAGCACATCTTCGAAACAGGAGGTAGAAGAAATTGCATATTTTGAACGCAGCCACGTAGCTCCTTTAAATTTGTATTTTTGGGTTCCTTAGGGTTTGCTGACAAAGAATATGTAAAACGTTACGCAAATAGTCCAGGAATTAATAAATTATAACCAAAATAAAATATTGGGGATGCCTGACAGCATAAAATCATTTCTGCTCATAAGATTTTTTTTTATAACGTGTTTGAAAAAAATTTACGTTACAGAAATAGTCTACCATGTAAACTCCAAATTGATTGGAGCGCAACAAATGAAAGCCTAACCACGATTGGTCGGACTATAAATACTATCTTTCGTTGTCAAGGGAGACGGGGAAGGGTAACATTTTTTCAAACACTTGTCGAAACGTGGCTCATTGGCCAGTCTCGCTGATATACACACTTGGGAGCGTTAGTTCGAAACCACTTGTTTAAATAAGCTTGATAAAGCATCAGTGCGTTGAAGCCAGCTTATATTTTGCTAAATAAAAGCCTGGAACATAGGCAGATGGGAATTTGTGCCAGTTTGTGCCAGAATTCATTGCTAATCAACGTATCTGTGTTTATTCCTAGGAATTGTGGTAAGCTTGAACCATTCAATATCTTTTAATGAAAATTGAATGTAAATTGTTAATTTATGCCTGTATATATATATATGTGTAGTTCAGTGGCAAACAAGAGATAAAGCCTATAATGCTCCAGCCTGAACAGAGGGTGTCGGAGGGAAGTAAAACGGCATGGAATGGCCAAATAGTACACTGACACCTGGATGATTGATTAGACAGAAATAATGCTGGAAGTGCAGAGGCGTAGTAACCATTAAGGAGGTAAATACTGGTATAAAGTATTTCAGATGAAGCTGACAGTTGGCCTAACGCTCTGAACTCAATGTTTGTGCTGTGTTGTGATCAGTGTAAAAAGAAATTATAAGTTAGTTATGAAGTAGAAGGTACATCCTCCTTGATTTCAGGGACCGTGGTCTTGATGGTAGTGAGCAGCACCTAGTCAGAGCTTTGCTGAATCCTGAGTCGGACAGCATACTCCTTGGTCTTTTTAGCTATCAGTGAGGTGTCTCCTGAACCCAGAGGAGAATTCGAGCAGAGGAGTCCTTTCCTGCCGCCATCACGCCAGATAAGCGAATTGGCCAGCTGAGCTCAACATTATGTCCCCTCATCTTGAAATGACTTTGTAAAATTAACATTAAGAGGGGAAATTAATTGTCTTAATATCAGGAACTGAGAACATCTCCAATACTAGTTTCCTTAAGACAAACTATTGAAGTCATGATGACAACTACCAACAGAGCTTGAACAAAACAAAACCAGTATTACCTCATACTACTATTACACAACTGACACACATAGGATATTTTTAATAATATATGTCACTACCAGATTCTTATTAATACATTCTGTACATAACTTGTAATTAACATTGATTGTGATTCCTGGTTCCTTTGTCTTTGAATCAGGACACACATATGCCTTTATGATAGAAATGAATACATATTGTTATTTGAAAAGTTACGAGTGTCTCCTGTAAGATATTCTCATAGAGTGTTATATGTATGTGAGTGTCACAGTGTTGTCAAGAGTAGTGGATTAAATTAAATTGTTTATCTGTCTGTTGTTGTGACTTACACTTCACCATACTCATACCCTAGACACATAAAGTAGCATCACACTATTCCAGAATAATTCTGACTGAGATATAGAGATATGTGGTAGCAAGTAAGGTTATCTATAATACACTACTCTTAATAGATATAGATACCTTCACAGCTGATCTCAGTCAGTACACTAAGTCCCCTATAAATATTTATAACATCCCACTTCACCACATATATTGGGGTCTCGCTCTTGGGATTTTGAATCTTTACCTATTAAAAATATTGGGGGTAATTCACTTCAGGGAATATAAGAATTAAAAGGTATCCTTGGGTGGAATTAAATAAGGTTGAGCTCACGGTGCCTGTGTTGTCCATTATATATATTTAGAATTTGAATTGTTGGTTAGACATTGTAGAAATTTACCTGATAGACAATGGCGGACCTGGCCAAGTTTCGATCTGCTGCTGTTCAGACTGCAAAAGAGTTAGGATTAGATGGGCAAGTTATGGTTGCCTATGTCACCACGGAATGTGACAAATTTATTGAACGCGAAGAAAGAAGATTAGAAAAAGAGGCCGAAAGAAAGTTAGAGGCTGAGACTAAGAGGTTGCAATTTGAGGCTGAGGCTGAGACTAAGAGGTTGCAGATTGAGGCTGAGGCTAAGAAATTGGAGGCAGAAAGAGAAGACAAAAGATTGGCTGCAGAAAGGGAAGAGAAGAAATTAGCTGCAGAAAGGGAAGACAAGAAATTAGCTGCAGAAAGGGAAGCAGAAGATAAAAGATTACAAAGGGAACATGAGTTACGACTAAGGGAGTTTGAGTTTCAAGGCCATGCTCCTGAAAATGGTGCCAGTCCCTTTGCCTCTGATGCCACTGCTAGCCAAGGAGCCTCAACCTCAGCTATGAATTTTCATTTAGATCATTTTGTTGAGAAAGACGATGATATTGAGAGCTACCTAAATAGGTATGAACTATTAGCTACCACGTATGGGTTAGAGAGAGAAAGGTGGAGCTTAAAGTTATCTCAGGGACTTCGTGGGGCAGCTTATGAAGTTTTTGCAAAAATGAGCAGAGGTGATCAGGAAAATTATGATATGCTAAAGCAGGCTCTTTTGTTAAGATATGAAAAGAATGCTGAATTTTATAGGAAAAAATTTAGGAATGCTAAACTACTGTCAGGTGAAACCTATCACCAGTTTCTGCACGAATAGAGACATACTTGGAGAAATGGACTTCTCTGGGGAAAACCCAAGATCTTAAGGAAATGGTCCTTATAGAGCAATTAAGAGAGTCCATGGCTCCAGACCTGAGAAAGTTTCTCATGGAACAAGGTGCAGAGAGGCTGGATGAGTTGCTAAATGTTGCTGAAAGGTATCAAGCAGCTCAAGCAGAGGTAACAGGTAATAAAAAGAAACAAGTGGATAACTTTAGGGCACCACAGAACTTTAATAAATTTGATCCTAAGGATCAAAATAAAGGTAAGCACCAATTTGATAGGCCACGGTATGACAATAAAAATAAATTCCCACAATTCGATGAAAGGAAATATAATGAAAGAAAATCTTTCAACCAAGGAAAAAGGTGGTGTAAGAATTGTCAGATGGACAATCATGACACTGACCGTTGCAGAAGGAAACCTGTGTATATGGCAACCCTTCAGGTCAGGTCGACCTCAAGACAGGAGGAGGATATTATGTTAGATACCACTCCAGAAGAGATGAGGAAGGCACAGGCTGGGGATAAAACACTCAAGCCTTGTTTCAGAAAATTGTCAACTTGTCATACAACTCCAGGCAAGGGAGATTTTTACATGAAAAACAAGTTGATGTATAGGAAGACTGGAGCTAGATCCAAAGGTCAAGGACAGCTGGTACTTCCAAAAAGATATAGGGCAGACTTAATAAGGAGCCTACATGTGAAACCAGATGGGGACCATGAGAAAATAGGTACCATCATTCAAAAGGTGGCTCACAATTATTATTGGCCCAAAGCAAGATGGGACATTGAGAATTTTGTAGAAAGGTGTAGCATAGCACATGAGGGAACACCCACAAGTGGGAACATGGATCAGGACCTGGACACGCCACGGGGCAAAATTAGGCCTGACAATAAAAAGAAAAATAGATTTGATAAAGTGGACCAAATGGAATGGGAAGCCCCTTTTCACGGACAAGCTTCACTTAACTGTTTTACAATGGCCACTATGCGGAGAGTGCAAACAGATGTCTTACCCCAGGATAAGCCGAAAATCCCTCAATCGGACTTAAACAAACTGGAGGAAGAGGATGTAGAGAGGAAATCTCTCATCAAGAATTTTAAGTGGGGAGACAGCCCCAAGAGAAAAATTGGTAGCGGTCGTTTTGTGCATGATAATTCTGGGAGGAAAAATCATCACTATAAAGCTTCGAGTGGAAGAGACCATACCGGTGCATGGACAAATAGGTCCACACAATTAAAGGTCCATATGTAGCTTTGTTAAGAACGTGGACTGATGAAAAGGCAGAGGAAAACATTACATCTTCATACCAATATGTGAATGAGCTGACCACTCGGTTGAAAACTGGCTGGAAACTTGCCAATGAAAATTTGAAACAAGCCAGGAAGAAACATGCTGCCTATTATAACAGGAAGGCGAAAGACAGAAATTTGGCTGTGGGAGAGAAAGTACTGCTTCTTTTGCCTGGGAGTCAGAATAAGTTACAAATTGGATGGCAGGGTCCATATACAGTTTTAGAGAAGGTATCTAGAACAAATTATAAGATAGATAAGAAGGGGAAAGAAAAAATCTATCATGTGAATCTCCTGAAGAAATATTTGGAAAGAGAACATCAGGAAGAGACACACTTGTTGACCTTGTCCATCGCCATGGAGATGAAAAAGGAACCACTTTCATCATTTGAATATCATTACACCCCTGTGAGACAGCCGCACAGGTGAAAATCAGTACACATTTAACGAAAACTCAGAAAGAGAGAGTGCAACAGGTTCTAAATAATCATGCAGAGGTGTTAACAGACCGACCAGGGCATACAAACCTATTGGAATATGATATGAAACTAATAGACTCCACACCTGTCTGTATGAAACCATATTCGATTCCGTTTGCTAAGGAGAAAGCTTTGAAGGAAGAGATAGACTATCTATTGAAGGAAGGAATTATTTCGCACAGTGAATCTTCGTATAGTTCCGGTGTTGTACTCTTAAGGAAGCCCTCTGGAGAACATAGACTCTGTATAGATTACAGGAGACTGAATGCTATTACAGAAGGACAGGTGGATCCATTGCCGGATACAAATCAGCTGTTTGCCAGACTAAATAAAGCTAAATATTTCTCAAAAGTGGATCTGAGTAAAGGATACTATCAGATTCCAGTAAAGCCTGAGGTTAGACCATACCTAGCTTTTAGTACCTCAGAAGGACACTATGAGTTTAATAGATTGCCATTTGGATTGAAGAATGCGCCTAGTGTCTTCTCTAGAATGATGAGAAAATTATTGGATCCTCTGAATAATCCCTGTATAACAAATTTTATGGATGATATCCTTATAGCAACAGAAACATTTGAGGAACACATTGACTCTCTGAACATGCTGTTTAATCGACTTAGGGAGGCAAATTTAACAGCCCGACCAACCAAATGTTGCGTTGGATGTAAAGAATTGGAATTTTTGGGACACACAGTTTATCAGGGAAACATGACCCCTGACCCAAAGAATTTAGAGAAACTACAGAAAGCCCCGAGACCACAAACCAAGAAGGACGTGAGATCCTTTGTCTCATTATGTGGTTTCTACCAGAAGTATATCAAAAACTTTAATTCCATATGTGCACCGTTAACTGAATTGACACGTAAAGGACATCCAGATCGCATTACATGGACACCACAATGTGAAATGACTTACCAAGAATTGAAGGAAAAGCTCACAAGTAAACCCATTTTGAAATTACCTGACTTAAGTCAAGAATTCATTGTAAGGACGGATGCAAGTAATATTGGGTTAGGTGCAACTCTACTACAGAAATCAGATGCATTGGATGGGGAATTAAGCCAGTGGCATATGCTAGCAGAAAGTTGAATAAAGCTGAAATCAACTACTCAACTAGCGAAAAAGAATGTCTTGCAGTAATATGGGCAATAAAGAAATTCAATATTTATCTATATGGGAAGGCATTTAAGTTGCAAACAGACCACAAACCTTTATCGTTTCTAGCACAGGCTAGGCATGAGAACTCCAGGTTACTCCGATGGTCTTTACTTTTGGCTCCATATAATTTTAGCATTGAGTATATATCTGGAAAAACCAATTTGGGAGCGGATTTTTTAAGCCGCCATCCGTGTGATGAGAATCACCGTAAACCCCAGAAATAATAATAAATTTCTCTATGTGAATATAGAATAAAGGACTGACATATAATGTCTGTTTTAAGAGGGGAGGTGTCGTGGAATATTCTAATCCACATATATAAATTATCAAGTAAATATAAAGCCTAATAAATACATATAATTAATAAAGGAAGAAGAATGGTAAAGAACAGTGCTGTCACAATGACAGTACTCGAAATCCCCCTTGTTTTCTGCTTCGTCTGCAAATTGTAACGCTTTCACGTTGATAGTAAAAGCTTACTGTATTATACCCGCGTTCTTCAATGAAACGTGTGCTGTATTTCTTGGAAAAACATTGAGATACCCAGCGGATCAATGACCTAATTTAAATATTTCATTCATTCCATTTTATACACGGCGGAACGAACGAACAGATGGACAAAAGGATAAAGAGAGAGGGAGGGCTGAAAATCAGGAACGCATGCAACACGCGTCGCGCGATACACAAATGCTGCCATCACGCGTGTAAGACTACATGCACTAACTTTTTTTCAGACGGACAGTGATAAAATATATTAACCATCCCAGAGTTAGGTTTTAAAATCATAAAAAACTCTTATTAGGAAAGATAACAATAGATGGGTTTACATTTGAAAACATAACAGTACCCAGACAGCACATCTTCGAAACAGGAGGTAGAAGAAATTGCATATTTTGAACGCAGCCACGTAGCTCCTTTAAATTTGTATTTTTGGGTTCCTTAGGGTTTGCTGACAAAGAATATGTAAAACGTTACGCAAATAGTCCAGGAATTAATAAATTATAACCAAAATAAAATATTGGGGATGCCTGACAGCATAAAATCATTTCTGCTCATAAGATTTTTTTTTATAACGTGTTTGAAAAAAATTTACGTTACAGAAATAGTCTACCATGTAAACTCCAAATTGATTGGAGCGCAACAAATGAAAGCCTAACCACGATTGGTCGGACTATAAATACTATCTTTCGTTGTCAAGGGAGACGGGGAAGGGTAACATTTTTTCAAACACTTGTCGAAACGTGGCTCATTGGCCAGTCTCGCTGATATACACACTTGGGAGCGTTAGTTCGAAACCACTTGTTTAAATAAGCTTGATAAAGCATCAGTGCGTTGAAGCCAGCTTATATTTTGCTAAATAAAAGCCTGGAACATAGGCAGATGGGAATTTGTGCCAGTTTGTGCCAGAATTCATTGCTAATCAACGTATCTGTGTTTATTCCTAGGAATTGTGGTAAGCTTGAACCATTCAATATCTTTTAATGAAAATTGAATGTAAATTGTTAATTTATGCCTGTATATATATATATGTGTAGTTCAGTGGCAAACAAGAGATAAAGCCTATAATGCTCCAGCCTGAACAGAGGGTGTCGGAGGGAAGTAAAACGGCATGGAATGGCCAAATAGTACACTGACACCTGGATGATTGATTAGACAGAAATAATGCTGGAAGTGCAGAGGCGTGGTAACCATTAAGGAGGTAAATACTGGTATAAAGTATTTCAGATGAAGCTGACAGTTGGCCTAACGCTCTGAACTCAATGTTTGTGCTGTGTTGTGATCAGTGTAAAAAGAAATTATAAGTTAGTTATGAAGTAGAAGGTACATCCTCCTTGATTTCAGGGACCGTGGTCTTGATGGTAGTGAGCAGCACCTAGTCAGAGCTTTGCTGAATCCTGAGTCGGACAGCATACTCCTTGGTCTTTTTAGCTATCAGTGAGGTGTCTCCTGAACCCAGAGGAGAATTCGAGCAGAGGAGTCCTTTCCTGCCGCCATCACGCCAGATAAGCGAATTGGCCAGCTGAGCTCAACATTATGTCCCCTCATCTTGAAATGACTTTGTAAAATTAACATTAAGAGGGGAAATTAATTGTCTTAATATCAGGAACTGAGAACATCTCCAATACTAGTTTCCTTAAGACAAACTATTGAAGTCATGATGACAACTACCAACAGAGCTTGAACAAAACAAAACCAGTATTACCTCATACTACTATTACACAACTGACACACATAGGATATTTTTAATAATATATATGTCACTACCAGATTCTTATTAATACATTCTGTACATAACTTGTAATTAACATTGATTGTGATTCCTGGTTCCTTTGTCTTTGAATCAGGACACACATATGCCTTTATGATAGAAATGAATACATATTGTTATTTGAAAAGTTACGAGTGTCTCCTGTAAGATATTCTCATAGAGTGTTATATGTATGTGAGTGTCACAGTGTTGTCAAGAGTAGTGGATTAAATTAAATTGTTTATCTGTCTGTTGTTGTGACTTACACTTCACCATACTCATACCCTAGACACATAAAGTAGCATCACACTATTCCAGAATAATTCTGACTGAGATATAGAGATATGTGGTAGCAAGTAAGGTTATCTATAATACACTACTCTTAATAGATATAGATACCTTCACAGCTGATCTCAGTCAGTACACTAAGTCCCCTATAAATATTTATAACATCCCACTTCACCACACCTGCCTAATTGTCAAGGAGCACTGCAGTGGGACCACTCATATTCACGGTTATCTGCAGTGTTTGAGGAACATCAGTGAAGAGTTTGATCATCGTGTGCAACCCTATCAACTCTGGTCTGGGACATTGCAGTCTAGCAGCCCAAGAGACTTTTAAGATAAGTTCAACAACACATGAACTATTGTTGAAATTTAAGTGCGAGGTGCCAATGAAGAAACTATATATATACTGCTAAAAAAATTGAAAGGCCACTTACAAATTCATCTGCACTTTAAAAAAAAATAAAGATACAATTATGAAACTCACATATCATAAACGGTTTTCATTGCACATTACATTGACATTAAAATGAAGAAAAACAAATGATTTCATTATTAAGAAAATCGATGTAATTCGTCTTACCTCCCTTTTTGAAAATTCAGAATCATTAAACAAAAGTTAACATGATTCGAAATCGAGTGTGTCCACCATGAGCTTGAATGCATTCACTGCACCTTTGCCTCATTGATAAGACAAGAGTTCTTAGAGTCATTTGTGGGATCGCTTGCCACTCCTGCTCCAGGAAGAGGAACAACTGATTGAGGTCAGTAGCAGGTGGATGATTTTCTCTAAGTCTACGTCCTAGCACATCCCATACATGTTCTATCGGACTGAGATCAGGAGAGTAAGCTGGCCAGTCTAAGCGGGTGACATGTTGCTGTTGTAGGAAGTCGTTCACGACCCCAGCTCTATGTGGTCGGGCATTGTCGTCCTGCAGAATAGAATCAGGTCCTACAGCCTGAAGTGCCGTAAGAGCAAGCGGCTGTAAGATGTCATTTCTGTAGGTCAAACCATTCAACGTACCATGCACTCGATACAAGGGTGTTCTGGAGGTCACACTAATTCCGACCCACACCATTACTGATCCACCGCCAAAGCGACCATGTTCAAGGACGTTGGCATCATGATAGCGTTCTCTTGGGCGCCTACAGACACGATTTCTGCCATCTGTGAATGATCTGGTGAAACGGGATTCATCTGTGAACAGAACTCTGCTCCATTGATGCCTTTTCCAGGTCACATGACGCCGAGCCCAAGCCAGACGAGCTGCGCGATGAGCTAGAGCCAAGACAGGTCGGATGACAGGTCGCCTTGCATGCAGATCTGCATCTCTCAGTCGGTTTCGTATGGTTTGGTCACTGACGATTACGTTGGTGGCAGCTAGCAGTTGCGTCGTGATGGCACTGGCAGTGATTGTTCTTTGTCTGAGAGCCAATACAACAACAAATGTGTCTTGCCGTCTTGTGGTAGACCTTGGACGTCCTGACCTGCGTTGTTCTGCGACACTGCCGGTTGCCTCATTCTTATTCATTCTGAAGACAAGAAGAAAAGAAATTACATATAAATAAATTGATTCATTAATTGTACCTTGGGACTTTGTAAATTCCTTTTTGTTCAATTTTGAATTTTAAAATTCAAATTACATTACTGTTTAAAGCATAGGGTAGTCTGAACGAGAGGGCACCATAGGTTCTTGATCTGTTATACCACTTTTTGGGCAAGAGTACTTTACAGCATGTGCCATCCATACACCAGTGCTCTTTTCTGAGACTGGGGTATTTCTTTTAGTCCAGAATTCTTGTCTGGCACTATCACCTGGTACCATCTAGATACACATATATATTACCATCTCGTCACACTTAGCGACGTGTATCTTATTTTTTTTTTTTTTTACTTTATTTTTAAAACTTTTGATGCATTAAGATTAAATTGACACTTTCTTTTATCGTTCGTGTGTCTTGTCCCTGACGAAACAGTTGTGGTTGTAATACTGGTGGTTTCTTTGTCCCGTATTCCAATAAGACTTACATTACAAATTTTCTTTCACGTTATGGAGGATCTCAAGTCTTTTCAACAGTCCTCTTTGCTTTATTATATAACCTATCTTCTCCTCCATTAGTACGTCTCTTTACGAATAGTGTAGCCAATGCTCTACAGACGTCCCTTAGTGGCTAGTGCGTGCGAGGCTGTTCATACGTCTCTTGGCGGCTGGTGTCTGTGATGCAGTTCATGTCCATTGTGGCTGGTTTAAGCAATGCATTTCATACATCCTTTGACGACTGGTGTAAGCAAAGTCTTTCAAATGTCCCTTGGCGGCCAGCTTGTGCAATGCTCTTCACATGTCGTTTGGCGGCTGGTATCTGCGACGCTTTTCATGCGTCCATTGGCGGGTAGTGTTGCAAAGTCTTTCATAAGTCTCTTGGTGGCCGGTGGTGTAGGTAGCAAAGACTTGCAGGCGTCCCTTGACGGCTTGTGTACGCGATTCTCTTCATATTCTTCTGGGCCTATACATGTTTCAATATATTTATAGTGGAATAGGTTCCAGCTGACCTCGTTTTGAGCGATCACAATATATCACCCAAAACAGCACTCCTCTTGCAGACGTAATCTTTGACAACGAACATATCGTAAAATACTAAACAAATAATGTTTACTTTAAGCTAACAAAAATTAACTAAACATAAACCCACTGTAATAGAGATGTTTTTCGATCTTTTATTTACTTTTCGTTTGGCAGTAATAACTATCACCGACGCTGCTTTACAGAGCATCTAAAATCACATTGAATAGTCTTATGCTGTCTACAGCAGGTTAACAACTGGCACTCAACTTCACAGAGGTCCCGATTAGCAACTGGCTTTAAAATGTAAACTAAACATATTTTGAAACTACTGCTAAGTGTTTTGAAGGTGAGGGACAAAAGCATCGCAAACAAAAAAGGCTTTAAAAATTAACATGTTTACTGTAAGTGTGGTCTGCGCAGTTCCGGTGATCTTTGACAACTAGTGAAAGAAAGGGGGGGGGGGGGGGGGTGTAGAAACAGGGAAAAGTTAGAAAGTCCCCTGGCGGTAGGACATGATGGAAAGGTGAAAGTGTGGCGTATGATCTAGAAAGCAAATTCGAACAAATTAATTATCCGCATGTTATGCAGAGATCGATATTTCACACCGTTGGGCTGGCCTTTTGTTTCTCTGTTGGCGCAGTCGTGGTGTTGTTGATGCATTGCAAATTGCCAAATGAGCACTCCGTCGATAATAACATCTGTAGCGATGTTTATCGCTGCTGGCTAGGGTGTGTCTGTGTACTCTTCGTGCCGGCTGACACGCCAGTTGGGAAGACGTTTAAGTTTAAAAACAAAACAAAAGTTAACATGGGTTTAAACTTGAACAGGTAAACAGATGAAGTGAAGTGAGAAGAAAAAACAAATCTGTTTAGATTTGTGCGTCCGTGTGGCAGTTTCTTCTTGTTCCGTCTACTTCTGGTTAAGAGCAACACCATAAGTAGTTTAGTGACAGTGCTAGTGTGAGTTTTAATGACATTATGAAATGTAATTTTCAAAGTAAGAATATTGGAGTTGGTGGCGGTAGTAGAAGTAGTAATAGTAGTATGTAGGTTGTAGTAGAAGTAAGAGGAGGAGTAGTAATAGGCAATAAGGAGTAGAATGTAGTAATAGACAGTAAGGAGTAGTATGTACTAATGGTAGTAGGTAGAGTAAGAGGAGTAGTAGTAATAGGTAGTAAGGAGTAGTATGTAGTAATGGTAGTAGGTTGGAGTAGTAAGGAGTAGTATGTAGTAATGGTAGTAGGTTGGAGTAGTAGTAAGGAGTAGTATGTAGTAATGGTAGTAGGTTGGAGTAGTAGCAATAGGTAGTAAGGAGTAGTATGTAGTAATGGTAGTAAGTTGGAGTAGTAGTAATAGGTAGTAAGGAGTAGTATGCAGTAATGGTAGTAGGTTGGAGTAGTAGTAATAGGTAGTAAGGAGTAGTATGTACTAATGGTAGTAGGTAGAGTAAGAGGAGTAGTAGTAATAGGTAGTAAGGAGTAGTATGTAGTAATGGTAGTAGGTTGGAGGAGTAGTAATAGGTAGTAAGGAGTAGTATGTACTAATGGTAGTAGGTAGAGTAAGAGGAGTAGTAGTAATAGGTAGTAAGGAGTAGTATGTAGTAATAGGTAGTAAGGAGTAGTATGTAGTAATGGTAGTAGGTAGGGGTAGTCGAACGATGATGTGTATTAGTAGTAGGATGAGAAGTAGCTGCTCTAATTTCAGCATTTTCTGCTAGTTATTCCGCTAAGCACCACGCCGAAGTGCAAATTTAGTTCTGGACCGTCAGCAAGTAGTAACTCTTCAGGTTTTGATTCATTCCGAGTTCACTTCTAGCGTTACCCTCTCCTTAAATATTAAAGAGATGAGCTGGCAACGTGCATACCAGACGTTGTTTAACTGTTGCTCGTAAGCGTGTTTGAGATTCCATGCAGCATTATTAATGGACTTAGGCTGGTGTTGTAACATATGTTCTGTCTTATAACCAGCTGCAACAATTTATTTGTTAATAATGAGTCTAAACCACATTTACAGCCGATGCATGCAATGAATCATCATCATCATCTTCATGTTAGCTTCCACTGGAGCATAGAGTCATCACTGCAGATGGCGTTTTAAAGGAAGCCTATGTCACAGCATATGCCCTTGATAGTAGATTCTGTAGCAATTTGGTTTGCATGATGAGGTTGGCAGCTGTGGCGAGATGGATGTTAGATAGAAAAATAGATTTCCAAGAAATGGAGAAGAGAACTGGTGAACTAGTGATATGGATGGCGCAGGACAAGTCAGGTAGTTAACTGCACAGTTCTAGATGGTAGCAAGGGAAGAGAGCTGGCAAGTAAGTCACCTTCTCGCTAGACCGATCCTCCAAGGGTGTCGCCAGTAATAGTTGGTATGAAATGCAGCTCGTTAGTTATCCCTAGTAATTTAAATATTAAATAATTATCTTAATGTCCACACCATAACACAATTTCAAACGTAAACTGGAATTTACACAAAATCAATCAACAGCGATTTATAAAATACTAGCTGTTAGTACCCGGCGTTGCCCGGGTTTTCTAATAACGGTTACATACGTTACAATTTATATATTTGACTACATAGTGACATATTTAATTATCGTTATTTTCTACATTTATTATTGCAACATTATTCCAGTGCTTTTTCATAAACAATGTTTTTGATGTTGCCACCAGGGGAAAAAATAAATAAATCTCTTGGTGTGCCCACCCTGGAGCAAGAAACATATAGCTGTTCGTGTGAAAAGCACGGATTTTCTAAATTTATGCCTGTTACCTTTAAGTGACTGCCTTTGGGCCTTGTTTATTGTCATTGCAAATGCAAGACGTACAGGATATAGCAGTGGCTTGAAATCAAAAGGCATGTCAGTTGGGATTAGAGGAATGTGAGGAATTAATGCTTCTTCTTCTCTGGCATAACCTGTTAATATTGTTGCTTCTATCACGTTTGGCATGAGGTTCTTAACACAAAATCTGGTTCCATTACACACTTTGGGTGGATTACGATTTCGCAGCAAAATTATCGGTGCACCGATTTTTAAAATTAAGTTGTGCGGTGGCATTCCAGTTGGTTCCAATGAGTTCAGGAACTCAGTCGGATAAAATACAGCCTGCTGGTTGTCTGTGCCAGTGTCAATGGATTTGTATGTTGTGGCAATGCCCGGCAGCTGATTCTGTATTTGCAGATTAATATTACTTACACTCTCATCTTTAGGTTTTAGAATCGCTCCCTCACAAAGCCATTTATGGCTTCTAAAGTTGTTGTGAATGGAAAAACGCTGTTTTGTAAATCTTGAACGGACATGACTAAATTGCAAAAATCCAATGGAAATGAAATCAGATTAGTTGTTGAATTCGTAAGATACAAGGCACAGTTGGTGAGCAAAGTGGTATGCGGATGTATCTCCAAGTAAATGAACGCGCATATTGGTAGTCAGTTCCATTTTCTGAATGTGTCTTCAAATTTCAGACCGATATGGATTACACGTGAGGTCAGGACGTCCGTAGGATCTAACATATGTCATTGCATCTTGAGTATATTCATGCATATGCTTTCGACTGCCTGTAAATGTAGCCGGTAATATAACCATTTGTGCAATGTCTGCAACATTTCCATCTTTAATCACAGCATCCCGCAAATGAATATAATTGTCTGCTCTTAGTTTTTTTTCTGGTTTAAACGGATGAACAGAAGACGTTCACTCTCAATTTTTGCATACGTGTCAACAATAAACTGGTGGAAAAACTGGCGACATTTTAAAATGTGGTTTGGTGAGTCAGCCCGTATCATTATTCGGTATGCGTAAAAGTTCATAGCAGAAACTTTCTTGCTGGTGTTGGTAGTACCAGTTCTAGGATCAGTCTGCAATATTTGAAAGTGATATCCATCGTCACCTTGCCTAAAGATAAGTGGATACTGAAGGGCATCATATGATCGGTGCGTTTCTGAAATACGTTTAAGATCATCGCCCTTTTCTGAATAATTATATTATTTTCTAAATAATTATACGCCGATCGAATTCATTACCAACAATAACGATTGCCACTTCATTTATTGTGGGACATTAAAACTTCCTTTATGTTCACCACCAGGTCTTTTATCTGCTCGCATAATGACCTTATATTCATCTGTAGGCATTCTGTCCAATGCCGTCTGGAAGATGTTTACTAAATTATTATGCTGGTGAAAAAATCGCTAGAGATTTAAAACAATGTTTCGTCTTGTACCAAGAATGTTCCCGCAATGTTGGTCAGCTTCCAGCTGCCCATGAAGTCTTCTTCTTTGATCCATAACCGCCAACCGTCAAAGCAGTCAGCGGCCATCACGCCTGGTGGCGTCTTGTAGGGCAGCAACAAATTGATTCCACTTTGCTCGGTCGGCGGCCATCCTTCGTACAGTGCCCCAACTGTGGTTCATTCTTTGCATCTCAGCTTCCACAGTTCTCCGCCAAGTTGTTTTTGATCGGCCTCTCTTTCGCTTTCCCTCGGGGGTCCATAGCATAGCTGTTCTTGTGATGGTATCAGGGTCCCTTCTGAGGACATGGCCAACCCAACTCCAGCGTCTGCCAGCTATGATGGTGTGCATGTCCTCCTGGTTACTCCGAATAAGTAGTTCTTGGTTGCTGATGGTGTTTGGCCAAAAGATTCGGAGAATTTTCCTTAGGCAGATTGTGTGGAGGAGGACAGTTTCGACATTTCCTTCTCTGTTACTCTCCAACATTCCGCACCATAGAGAAGCACAGAAAGTACACAGCTCTCTGTAGTGGTGTTTGATGGTATTGTATGATGGTGATATTACTAAATGTAAATTGTATGAGGCCAGCTGTGAAGGCTCCTGAGATAAAATGTAGTGGTGAATTGTCAGAAGGCCTTTCTTGCTACCACTACGACCTCACACTTAATTTTTTTTAATGAATGTGGCTACGTAAAGTGTCTAGGGTTATGATATGTAGTGTGGTGTAATGGATTATAAATATACCCACAGATATTAACAAGACTAATAAAAATAAATGGAACTTCACGTGTGTAAAAATTTTTTGATATAAGTATATTACATTTATTGCATTTTTTAGGTTGACCAGAACTTAAAAGGATTTAGAGATTATGAAAAGAAATGCATAGAATATTATATCATAAATGCAATAGTGTACATATATATATACTATACTAGTTAGTTTTATTAAAATGTTCTAGTATTCATCTACTTGGGAGGATAGTACTGTTTGTGCTGTTGGGGTGGCCTCATCACACCTGTCTATATTGACTACACAGTGTCCAGAAAATGGTGGGAATCTTTATGGGGTTCTTAGTAACTAAAGGGCGTTGGTGAAAGTCCAGCAGACCAGAGGCTCACTCATCTGGTAGTTGTCGCTCTGGTGCTGAAATCAGGTGGTCCAACCTCTCCGTGCTGGCGGGCAATAATGGTGGTCTCTGTCACAAATACTGCACAGATACACTCGAGTAAAGTCACCAACTGAATAGACCCTGCTTTGTTGACGACAGAAACTCGCAGCTCTGCAATCAAAGTATGGGCCATGTGTCAAAATCTATTCTCTACCCACGTCAGGACACAACAGTGACACAACAACCACATCATACAGACAGGTCAGATCTCTCTGACCAAACAGCACAGTTACCATGGTGGTTTTACATCAGATAGATCCTCCCAGACTATAGATCCTGAAAAATGTTTATTAGTTTTCGGCCCTAAAAGAGGATAGGTAATATGTATCATTATTCTCAACACTTGATCTGTCTTGCATAATCCTTGCTGGAGCTTATGTACATTGTTGGTCCCTAGACCCTGACTAGGGCGGGGGGTCTAGAGCAAATCCCTACTTGTTTGTAAGGCTAGATTTCGATATGGCAGTATCAAATCACTCGAACATGAAACAATATTCAAAAATATATAAGGAAATAATTTCAATCTTACCAGATTATGAATAAATAACACAGAATTGCTAGCAAAACTCAGCTGAGCTGCTGGCTATAGTATGGCGTCCCTAAATTTTATTTCACTTGCTTTCATATGGAATCACCACACTTTAAAATCTGTGTCTATCACTGAACAACTATTGAAGAATGGCCCCACTTTCGCGTGTGAGCGCTAATGATATGATTGTCTGTGGCCAATCACTGCCTCGGTTTATTTTAAATTTCAAATTTCCTACCATAAAGTCATTTCAGTCATGCTTCAGTCAAGTATGGATGTTTATCTGTTAGTCTGTCCGTCTCTACTTGTGTTTCTAAAAAAAAATGTGCTTGATTTTTGAACCAACCTTTCTCTCCCCTCCAAAATTTTGTCGTTAAAAGTTATATTTAGACACAGCTACCGCTCAAAAACCCTCTCCTCCATACTAAGTAAATTTGAACACCTGCGTCCAAGGTCGTGTTTTTGTGTGCAAATTGCGACACTTTTTTATTCAACACAGTCTGTCGATGATGTGAACTACACTGTCTTTTGTCATTATCTTCAATATTATCTATCCGTTTGTAAAATTAAGACCATCTTAGTTCACTGCTCAGAATAGGCCATCCGGCCAGCTAATTTTTATATTCCTAACATTAATATTAAGAAAAAATTACTTTTTAATTTTTGTAATATTCCTAACATCTGCGTTTTACCGCTCCATTCAAATCAAAAGCTTGGTATCGCAAAAGCGTCCAATAAATGACTGTGGCGTAACATATCTAGGGTCCCTTCTGTGGAGTTGCTTACTTTTTATGTCAACTTGGGAAACGTGACTTTTCTCCGTTTCCCCCCCAATTGCGTCTCCTTAGCCTTTCCAGGCATATTTTTTTTTCTTTTTGATCCGCCGTTCCCCTCCTGTCTAGCAAGTCAATTATTATGGAGGATGATGACCCGCGGTCTAGGCGATCATGTACATCAGCAGCCTACGCATTATGTTTTTATCCTTAAATGTTATCTTTGGAGGGATTTTACCGTTGTATCTCTGTCAATTTCACTACACTCTCATACAGTCTTAATTTGGTGTTTGTGCTGTATTGGGAAGACTTCCAAATGTTGTTGAGAACAGCAATGGCTGTTCTCGCTTTATTCATTCTGTTGTTAATGTCATTGCTTGTTCCGCCGTCAGGTGTTACTATGCTTCCTAGGTAAGTAAATGTGTCTGTCTGTTATAACTTCTGGTTCCTTACTGTTACTGGCTCAGGATTGCCCACATTTAGTGTCATGACCTCTGTCTTCTTCAAATTGATGTTCAGGCCAACCTGCTGGCCATACTTATTCAGTCTATCGGTTTTGTCTTGAATGTGTTGGTGTGAATGCGCGAGTAGTGCAATGTCGTCTGCATATGCCCATGAAGTAGATTTGCAAAAAACTTTGCATTCTCAAAAGATAGTGGAAACAATGATCCAGCTTTGTGATAAATCTGACCTTGTACTTTAAAAAAAAAATATGCATGTAGCCACTTTCTTCCACTCCTGCTGTTGCACCAAAAGATGTCAGTTGAAAGCAAGAATTGTATCTTCTTAAATTATTTTTAAAGTGTTTTGATTTTGGAGTAGTTCCTTACATAAAAGAAAGCAGAGGCTCTGGAGGTTGATTTAAATATGATAGTTTAACTTTTCCATTTAAACAACACATTCCAGGTGTTTCAGCTTTAAATTTCATTGCTCCACAATGATTACATATTGTATCCATTTTTCCTGTCCAAACATTTGGGTGAAACTGGTAATCGAAATTGGGATTATAACCAAATGCTGCCTATTTCAGATCAGAGTGTTTAAACGCTTTTATTAACTTGGCACATCTTATTCTATTATGTTCAAGTCGCGCTTCATGCTGTTGAGGGCTTTCCGCAGCCCTGGATTTGGCATCTCTAATTCGTTATTTAGTAAGTCGCGCTTCATGTTGTTGAGGGCTTTCCTTAGCCCTGGATTCGGCAGTTCTAATTCGTTATTTGGTAAGTCACGCATTATGCTGTTGAGGGCTTTCCTTAGCCCTGGATTCGGCAGTTCTAATTCGTTATTTAGTAAATCGTGCTTAATGCTGTTGAGGGCTTTCCACAGCCCTGGATTCGGCCACTCTAATTTGGTTTTTATTAAGCCGAGTTTCATGCTCTTGAAGAGTCTCATTTTCTCTTGCTAATTTAAGTTTCTTAGACTTAGGATTGATTTTTCCAATAGGTTTCTTTTCTTCGGTGGCATATTAGAGCTATTTTTCTTTTTAAATCACACTGTGGCCGTCTAAGGAAATGTTCTTACATTTCACCACGTAGTTTTAATATACTGTAAGGGAATTTATAGAGAACATACATTCAGATGGGTACTCACGTTTAACAATGGAAATATAAAATTTCAAATAAATCAACATAAATCAAATTTGACGCAGCGCATCAGGCGTGGATAGCCGGAAGTTATTTAAACAAGCAGACTTAAGCCAGACATTTTCTAAATTTTAGTACTAAGCCAGGACATAGATTTTATAATAAAAAATTCTGAAGTACCGACATACCATAAGTGAAAGCGAATGAATGCATAAATCTGCTTTTTCAATCAAAATAAATATACATTCACATGAATTGAATACATATTTTACAAAAAGCTACCAGCTTATTTTTATTTTTTTTAAACCGAAGCGGTTGAAACCAAATTATGTTACCTGCCAACATGCGACAAAATTACTTCCATTTAAACGGTCCTTCAACGATTATAACTATTTCGTAATTTTGTTTTCTGCAACAACTAAAGTTTTTACTATAAAATTACATAAAAAATAATTGCACCGAAAAAAAGAGACTATCGAGTGAGTTTGGTTTTTACACGTGTTGATACAGTTGTTTTACAATTTAAATTCGTTCGACGGCGTATAAAAAAAAAAATTCGGAAGTACCGACAGACCATAAGTAAAAGCGAATGAATGCATAAATTTGCTTGTTCAATCAAAATAAACATACATTCACATGTATTGAATACATATTTGGATAATCCCGCAATGAAAGTCGCGGTATATTCCGCATATTACAAGTCATCATTACAATATTAAATTATGAAATAACTACACGGCGTTATCCGGCGGTAATTAAAGGGACTGCCAAAATTCATTAAGAAATAATAAGGCATGCGGATTTGTATTAAGAACATACAATCAAACATCTGTATTTTGCTTTTTATTTATATAGATATATCTGTACATTTATTAATTAAAATAGAAGTTTAGTAAAGATTGCAGACATGTATTTACACAAATCACACGTGTGAAAATTATAAGGTGTCAATGTCGTTGTTCATCATTTCAGGCACTTGGTGAATTTTGGATCTTGTTTCTTCAAAGTAATGAGCACGTATCTAATTCATGTCCTTTCACTGCAAACATTTCTCGTCATACATCAAGCATTGATGTCCAAGATCCCCAAATCACATAGAAAGGTAGCGACAATGCTACAATCCTATGCCAAACGATTGAATACAGGGATAACATGCCCTGCAGACACATGACTATGGATCTCAGCGTATCAGTTATGCAAGTCTGCTCACAAGCAGGTCAGCTTCGCTTCTTTTCAGCTATAGGTTGTGGCTATGTGGATTCGACAAGCGTGTGTCAGTCCGCTGGACATCTTTCAACTATGAAATTTTGAGAATCCAGAATATTTAAAAAAAAAAAAATTGCCTTCGTTTAGTAGGTTATATTAGGGTGCATGTCCAAATATAAAAGACTTTTGGGTCTGATAACTTGATTTGAGAGTCCAGAGTTGAAACTGAGCAAGCTTTTATACCCAATCTAGATCTAACCCTTTCCTTCTCGGAAGTCCGCGCATGTTCACTTTTCTACCTGTAACTTTCGTGGGATTTCAATTCTGTTGTTCATTTTTTGTTACAACATCATGATTTGCTCGTCAATTACCAAAGATAATGGCTTCCCACTGCCATAATGTAGTTGTAGTTGCTGTTCAAATCCCCAAAAAAGAATATTTCCCGTTCGGGCCATTAATAATAAAGTTATAGCAGAATTACTTGTGTGCGATTCATAATTTATCAAAAAGACACTAGTTTACACGGCAATTCAGAGTGTCTTGCTCGTTGCGCTACGCCAGCCACAAGCGCAATATCAGATTAGCCGCCTTTTACGACATGCATTCGAGGGATGACCCTATTATTTCTGTGTCTCTTAAGAAACCGCCGGGAATGATGTTCGAAAATTCCGGAAGGCTCTTTATCTATGTGGTTGTTGAAGGACTGTTTTGTCTTGAACGATTAATTACTTTTCTGTCATGTTTGTCTTTGCACCAGTATTTATGTCTGTTCGGTTGTTTTTTCTGTTTCTGAATATTTGTTTCTTTTAATCTGCCCTGCATATTTCTTTGGTTGCTTTAGAGGAGGGGGAGGATGTGTGTATGGGGCTGCAAAGCACTCTATGTTAAACAAATTGCATCATAAACCACTACTGCAAGAACACATCAATGTCCTGGTCAGGCTCATGCCTGGAGGCTACTACAGTGGTGATCTCGCATTGCGTAAGGACCAAAAATTGAAGGAAGAAATATCTTTGATTTGCCTTCGTTCCATAAACGGGGGTTCTGTGAAAGATAGCCGTGAACACCGTTTGTTTTTGGCTCCAGGTCAAGTCACTTTAATTTGTGCGTTTCTTGTTACATATATATATACAGCTGTTAGCTATTATAACACAGGGTCGTGCAGGTGTTAGCAGCCGTAGCAGTTTTATTGGTTTAAAAGTGGCACTTACACTTTATAGAACAGTCCCAACTGAAATAGTTTGGTCATGTCTGCAGAATGGGAGAAGATCGGCTACCACGGCAAGAATGGGAAACTAAGAGCCAGGGATCCAGACCTCCAGGACGACCCACAGTCCGCTGGGAGGACAACATTAGACAATCTTTGAAGGACCGAGGACTAGAATGGAACAAAGCCAGAAGGAAGACAGCAGTTAGAATAGTGTGTCGCTCTCTCTTACACTTCACGGTAGAAGAGGAACGACTAAGTAAGTAAATACTTACACTTAACATTGTGGTGTGAATGCTGTCATGATTGACTGCAAGTGCGCAATTTTCACATGTCACAATAAGATTTTCGGCATAAATCTCCTTCCCTCTCACCGTAATGTGTATCCGTCACTTTACGTAACTTCATCAATTTTATAGTTTTCCTCAATGCTTTCTGAGCGTTAGATTTAAAGAGTGGTTACAGCGCTGATCTTGCGCAGTGTGACGGTATTGCCTCCCCTGCTTTGCAGTAGTGGTCCAACAGTGGCCAAAACTCAAGAGTATCTAATATTGGCTTTAAAGGTATCTACCTTCGCACAAGATTACACTTGACAGAGATGTAGATAGAAGGGTGATGACACTTCTATTACAAAGGGAGTCTTCACAAGATATTCAGAATAAGCGAGAACACTACTGCTTTGGCTGAGTATGTTAACTCTGTAATACTGCCGACGCTTTTGTGAAGGATTTAAGCACTTATTACTTTCAGCTCGTTTAAGCCCCCACCCCTGATTTACTTAGGGGAATTATATTATTCTAGTATAGCTCTGTTTAGAGTGTGTGTAGTAATTTGACTGAGACAAACATGCAGTAACTTTAAAATGATTAAATCGAAGTTAAATTTGTAACATTACAAATAACAAAATTTAATAATCACTTTAGGGTTTATCAGTCTGAAAATAATTTGAATAGTTATGAATCAAGAAATGTTATCATCACAGTATTTAGAGAGTGTGAGATAATTACAAGAAGTTCAAGTGGGAGCATATATTTGAACTTAGCTGCCAATGATGGTTCTGCTCCTTCTTGTGGGTTAGTTCTTTTCACTCTGCTCGCGCTCGTCTCTGATGAAGGTTGTCGGGGGTAGCTCGTTTCTCCAGAAACGTCAAGGAGAGTCTACCACGCGGGTCCTTCATCTTAAAGCTTAGGCCACGGTTCCTTTCTTGTTCCAGAGATAGTACTTTCTGCTGGTACCACCAATAACTATCGTAAAAGAATAGAACGAAACGCTCTTCTGAGTATGGCGTTTTCCACCCCATAGTTATGGGTTCCTATCTTCCCATACCATCATCCCAGTTACTCAGACTTTACCCTCGATGAGAATTAAATATAATCCCTCGGGATAAAACTTCCTTTACATTTAAATAGAATAACTTTAGCTTTACATGACATTTAAATGACAAGGTTAATAATACAGATAGAGTATGTTTACATATACATCTCTGTAGTGGATTTGATGGTATTGTATGATGGTGATATTTCTAAGTGTGATGCATGAGGTCAGCTGTGAAGGCTCCTGAGATAAAATGTAGCTGTGAATTGTCAGAAGGCCCTTCTTGCGACCACTACGACCTCACACCTATCTTTTTTTCTCTAATGAATGTGGCTACGTTAAATGTCTAGGGTAATGATATGTAATGTGTTGTGGTAGTTTACATACACACACACAGATATTTACTCAGTCTAATAATATTAATAAATGTTAAAATACACTGAACTAACTCAAGTGTGTAAAGTGTGGATAGTAATCTTCTTACATTTATTTGTTCTGAACCAAGGTTTTATTTTGGCCAGAACATATGAAAGGTTTATCAATTATGAAAGAAATGCATGAATATTACATAATAAATGCAAGGGGTTTACATATATATGTTACTAGACTAGTTAATATTATTATTGTTTACAGTATTAATCTATGTGGGAGAACAGTTAATGGATGTGCTGTTGGGGTGGCCTCATCACTCCCTGTCTATGGCGATTACACATTGTCCAGTTAATTGATGGAAATTGTATGGGTGTGTTAGGAAATAAGTTGAGTTGGTGAACTCTCAGTAGACCAGGCGCTCACGTAACTTGAAGGTGTAGCTCTGGTGCTGAGAACTGGTGGCCCCACTTCTCCGTGCTTGGGGGCAATATCAGAAGTCTGGTGGCCCCACCTCTCCGTGCTTGGGGGCAATATCAGAAATATGGTGGCCCCACCTCTCCGTGCTTGGGTGCTATAATAGGCTGCTCTGACCAAATATTACTGCACGGGTCCACTCTGGTAAAATTCAACAACTCATTTGACACCGCATTGGTGCCAACTGAAACTCACAGCTCAGAAATATGAATATAGAACACAGTTAAATAAATGCTAGCAAAACTCAGCTGAGCTGCTGGCCGTATCATGGCGTCCCTCTAAATATTTCAATAGCTTCTGGGAATTACACCACTTAATAATTCACTGTGTCTACAAGGACAACTAATACTGAATGGCACAAAATGCGCGTCTGAGCGCCGATAATATCTTCCTCTAGGGCCAATCACTGCCTTTTCTTTTTTCAAATTCAAATATCCTACTAAAAGTCATTTCAGTCAGACCTCAGTCAAGTATGCCTTATTGTCTGTTGGTTCGTCCGTCTCTACTTGCGTTTCACAAAAAAACACACTTGTTTTTTGAACCAACCCTGCCTGCCCCTACACAATTTTGCCTTTAAAGTTATTTTTAGCCACAATTCACCATCCCACCCCGTCTCTTCATTCCACTAGATTTTAGCACTTGCGTCTTCAAGGCCACAATTTTTTGAAAATTAGTGACAGGTTTTATTTCAATGCAGACGCTCGCTGATATGAACAACACAGTCTTTTGTCAATATCTTTCTTATTATCTGTCCGTCTGTATAAATGAAAGCATATTATTTCACTGCTCAAGATGGGCCATCCGGCCAGCTAGGTTTTATATTCCTAACATTATTATTAAGAAAAGTTACTTTTCAAATATTTTCTAGAATTTTCTGGAACGCGCTCATCACTGCATTCAAATAAACGGGCTAAGTTATAGCAAAAGCGTCCAATAAATGACTGTGGCGTATAATATCCAAGGTCCCTTTTGTCGATTTCTTTACTTTATGTCAACTTGGGGACGTGACTTTTTCCTCCTTTCCCCACCACTTGCGCCTTTTAGCATTGCTAGTTTCAAGCACGCGTTCAGTCAGATTTTTCCTTTTGATCTCCGTTCTGTTTTGCCTTCAAGTTTAACAATTTAATTTCCATGGCGGGTGATGACCCGCGGCGTGGGCGATCATGTATTCTAGCAGCATTAGTTTTTATCCCTACGTTGTATCATTGGAGATATTTTAACGTTGTATCATTGTTAATTTTGTGACAATCTCCACTGATTGAAAAGTGTTCACAATATAAATTGAATATGTTTTAATTTATGTTTACACTGATTTAAACGTTTGAAACTTCCATTACTTTAAAATGAATATTTCCACAAAGGCATTTACACTGATTTAAGCTTGAAAACTTACATTAATTTTAAAGTGACTATTTTTACAGGGACATTTACAATGCTTTGAAAATGTACGTATTATACTTAGAATGTACATCATTTCTTTCATCTTTCACTCCCTACTCCATAGGGAACCTGGAACTAATTTATGCTTTTAGTTCTCTTTACGAAACTATCAATTAAGCAATCACCAGCCCGTGCAATGGTGGTTCGTGAATCATCATTCTATACGCTGAGGTTGCCAGCCTCAAATGACTGACATCCAATAGCGAGTTTCACATATTAGAATTCACATGGTTATATATATATATATATATATATATATATATATATATATATTTATATATAAATATATATATATATATATATATATATATATATATATATATATATATATATATATATGTGTGTGTGTTAGTTAACATGTTAGTAATGAAACATAGAATGAAAAATGCATTACTTGCGCCAATCTTGGTTACAGACTTGTTGCTCAGATGAATAAAAGAGACGAGTAGGTCTCTTACACGCGTTTGGGGTGTATTTAATTTGACACTAGATTCCCTCTCTGACTCCTTGTGTGTTTTCAGTTTCCTAGTCCCGGTGTTCCTTATTAAAATGTAGAGATTTCCTGTGCTTTGCAAGTCTTATTTGGTTCTCCAATAAAAGGTCCGGTTAAAAAAAGGAATTATGAATCTAGTCTTCACTCTGGCGAGGTCTGATGTTGTCTTGGCGAGCGTGAAATTCACAGTGAAATAAAACTGTGAAATGGTCAGACTATATTCCTATCTTCCCACGCATTGTTGTTATGAATCTAATCAGAAAGATCCAATCATTTCAAATCATGTAGATAGGTGTGATATTTTCAAAATAGTTCCACGTGAAATAAGGTGCGTGCATGCAAAGGTCACGTATTACCATACATGGGCATCTGATGCCTTGCATACACTCTCACTGGCAGATCGGTAGACACACATGACAACATGGGTAAGCTGTAATACTTATTACTTTATTAGAAAGTAATGTTGTCATAACAAGTCGGCCCGGAAGCGAATATGTCACACTTGTCTGGCCACATGTGTCACACAGACAGTAATCTCGTTATCTGTCGTATGAGTACGCAAAAACTCCGTGTCTGCCCATCTGGGTTACCAAACGAGTCGTCTTATCAGCGGTTCAATCTAAACCCGCCAGCGACTATTTTATCTCAGTTGCTCACCGCAAGCTAGGATGACCGGGTAACAAACAGGTGACTCCATGTTAGTGATTGTCTAACAGCACTGGATAGTCCAGCACGATGGTTATGTCCTCATTATTTCTCTTTCCAGATCATATATTTTTTTTTGGTATCCTTTTTCTTCTTGATCCTTAACTCTTTATTTGGTTTTATCCCCTGACTCGTCTTATTATAGTTGTTTTTACTGCTGTTGTTGTTGTTGTTTAACTAGGCTGCTGGGGGTCATCGCTTTTTCGCAACCAACGCTAAGTTAAAGAATCTGCATGCTTTCTGTGGCTGTTGGGTGGTGTCATACAAAGTGTTTGTAATTGTTGGGGAGCCTGGCAATAGCTTTCATCCTTCCTTGGTGATTTTTGGACAAGTCGGCAGCACATGCTGAACTTGATGCATGGATGAGTTCATTTGACATGTGTCATATGCAGGTACAGAGGCAAACTTGAAGTTTGTTTGTTTGTGTTTTTTAAATGTATAAATCTCTGTTGCATTTATAAATGTAACAAACTAAAAACTTACTCGTATCTTTTTGTGTCTTTTTCCAGGTCCCAATTCGGCACAGCGTCGTCGCGGAAGACAAACCTACAGCCGGTACCAAACTCTGGAGCTGGAGAAAGAGTTTCAATTCAACCATTATCTAACACGGAAGCGAAGGATTGAGATAGCTCATTCCTTGTGTCTCACTGAACGACAAATCAAAATTTGGTTCCAGAACCGGCGCATGAAGTTGAAAAAAGAGAAACTAGCCATTCAGGAACTCAATAGCAACTGTAAGCCAGAGTTCAAGGACGAAGATGAGATGAGTGATGTTGGAGACTGTAGATGAAAGTACCAGGGCGGTTAAGAAGTAAGCTGTTGTTATCAGCATATACTCGAGCAAAGTAATCTTGTCAGATTTGTTTATTAATGTCGTTGTCATCAATTATTTAAGTATACCTTGATCACGGCTGGATAAAAAAGGTTTTAGTTGAATTCTGTTTGATGAGTGGAGCATTCTGGATTTCGATCTGGAAGTATGGCGGATACCATGTCTGACGTTAAATGAGAACAATGTAACAGTTATTTATTATTACTGATGATTACCCAGGTGGACCGCATCGATTTGTTGGCTTTGACCCACATCGGCCGCAATACTGACAGAATACTTTTTGCTTCTCGCGAAAAGCGGAGTGGACTCGGCGGCAAAAGGGCGGTGTACATAAAGGGTGATATAGCATGACGAGAATGCTTTCAAAATACACGTTTATTAACACATTTTAACTATTATTAAATTTGCGTTTATAATATACAACTCCTAGTAAATATTCTCCAAGTTGTAATAATAATAATCTTTGCTGTAAATAATCTAGTTGTTGTTAAGTATTGCTGTTATAAATTACTGTTTTAAACAAATGTGTGTGTGAAAAAAAAGGTCTTTAGGACGACTGTATAAATTATGTGCATACATTAAATATTTCATGTTAGTTTTCATACATTTACAAAACTGAGCGTGTAGATTACTTACATGAATTTGTTACAAACTACACACGCTGCGAATTACGTATAAGATATTATGTGTAATTATGAGCAATATCGTCAGGTTTTTAATTAACATTGTACATAATAAAAGAGTCTTACGTGAGTGAGAACCAATTTAGGTGATAAATTGGTATAATTTACGGATTCCATTATGTCGTCATGCATTGGAATAATCGAAGGTAAAGCGATTTTTTTTAAAATGGCTAGGACTGTTAACACTATTATTTCTTGGAACTGAACTGGAGACGGCCATGAAGGAGATGAAGTAAACATGGAAAGACCTTGAGCACATGGCCACGGGACAAGAAGACTTTGGTATCGTATGCTTCTAGCTGAGCTCCCGGGTGATGATGATGGTAAAATATTAGACTGACGTAGGTGACCTGATTACGTTGTTATGAGCATCATCTTTATTTATTATCATTTTCCTTTGCGCTCAGTACGGAGCATGGCGTCACTGCTGTTGCTAGTCTCATTGTAGGATATACCAAGCATTCATCTGCTTATGCAGAGGTGGTTTCACTGGCAATGTGTTTAACCAATCTGCGTTGCCAGTCGTATGTAAAAACTAATTTATTTGCCTTGTGCGATTTGCCTGAGGGTGAACTGGTCCTGTTTTTTTTCTGTCTCTTCAGTGACCCACAGGAACTACATGATGATGTGGTTAATTGCTTTTTTGAGTAACATTCTCCAATATTTCATTCATTCCTTCATCGCCTTTTAACTCCCCAACAAGCACAGACCTTCAACAAACGTATACCAAGTCTTCCTGTCACGTGCCATCAGCTCAAGGTATCTCCATGTCGTCTTCATCCCCTTCATATCTGTCTCCGGTTCTCTTCTCCGTGTGTTTTGTATTCTTCGTCTACCTCTCTTACGGTGGGGATTAGAGAACAAGGACTATCTGGTAATGCTTTTAGCAGGTTTTCTCAATGTGTGTCACATCCAACGTCTCATCCCCTGTTCCACTGGCGCTTGTCTTGTTCTTTGTCATCAGTTCCACATTAGTGAACTTGTCATCAGTTCCACATTAGTGAACTTGTCATCAGTTCCACATTAGTGAACTTGTCATCAGTTCCACATTAGTGAACTTGTCATGCCACTTCTATACTTCTATTCTACGGAAGCACCCATTTATGACAGTCTGATTGTTTTCCTTCTTCTTCGTGTTTCAGAGCCATTTATAGAGACACACTATTTAAAGAATCGTTACCAAAGAATAAGCATTATGTTTTATGGAAAATTTCCAACAAAGATTAAGTTATATTTTTGGGGCTTTGTACTCAAATTGAAAAAGGAAGTGTTACATAACCAATGCATTGCTTATATGGGAACAGGTGGCCAAAATTATGCCGTTTGCTGCATTCAAGGATTGGCTGGGTTGTCTGGTTTGAAAATTGTTATTTGATAAACCTTGTTAGGATCTAGACTAATATAGACATGTTCACACTTTGCCAACAAATATTTTGGTAATCTTAGAATGATCCACTCTACCCAGATGTAAATGGGTACGTGACTGTGCTCCTAAATTTAAAATGGAAAGGCAGCGAGGATGGAAACTGGTCACCCCATCTAATGCAGCAGAGACCAAGTATGATGAAGTCTCTCACACTTCACTCCCTACGGCATTATTTTCTCTGGGACTACATTTACTAAAACTCTGCGACTCTGCAGGATTTCGACCACTGGTCTGCAATCATAAGATTATTTATTATCAAATAAGCATAATCATAGGGTTTACAATATAGAACATTAACTCGAGGGACATTCTATCATTTGAATGGTAGACATAAAATTATGAACGTCCCTTGATTTGTTATTTGTTTCATATCCAGTATCGGTGAATCTCACAATGAGTCTACCATATTTTCACAATACCTGTTATTTTTTCACTAATGTGTCTAATAATGATTCATGTCGTTCAGTTTTTACGTAATAAATGTTATAAATGTTATAATTCAAGCTGCTTACATTTAACACAAATAAACCTTACGTTTTAAAAAGTAACTAATGCGTAAAACGAACAGTAAATTTACTTTAAGATAAATGAAAAGTCAATTTCTATTTTTATATTTGAGTATCCTTAATTGTATCCATTGGATTTACTTGCAACAATTGTCAAAACAGTAAGTAGTGCCTGCTGTTTGACAACTAAGTTAACATTCTTGTTCTTTTTTCCCAGAAACGGAATAAAATCTAAATCTGAAATGACCAAATAAACGAACGCTGCCCGCTATGAAAACATTTGTAATACAAACAGGATTTCAAAATGGATAATAATGTTAATGTGACATAACATGTTATAAAATTAAATGACTGTTAAGTGTCTTTATTTTAGTATCGTTTCATATAAATATATGGATGAATGCTTGAGTGGTACTTTGCTCTTTAAACTTATTTTTAAACGCAGAATGAACTTTGTTATTTTGAGAAATGCATGCCATATCTTAATGTTTAATTTGTACTGCATTACTCCGGGAGAAAAAAGTGACTTATTATGACAACATGTCATTTATTTTCCATTTGTTGAAAAAAGGTATTGTATCTTAGCAACATGTAAACAGTACTGAATTTGTTGAAAAGAAACAGGACACCTGAACCTATTATTTGTACTGCAGCGGCTGAAAAAGGGACATAATAGCAGAATGTATTTTGGGCTGCATTGGTTGAAATAAAGGTGACACCCGTTAAGAGCACGTAATTTGTACTGCAATCGTTGAAAAACAAAAGGTGGTATATTTTAAAAGGTAAAAGGGGTAAAGGATCCCGTTATACGCCTATTGAGGCATATTGGGAATACGGTGTTAGGCCCGTATTTTCTTGACCATCGGCACACTAGGGGTGATGTGGTCAGCATCACGACGACCGCCTTAACCTTCCCAGGGTTGTTCTGGTACTCATTTCATAAGGCTGAGTCGACCCCGGAGCCGCTTGCGGTCTAAAAAAATCTCACCTCAACTGGGTATCGAACCATGGACAACCGAGCTGGTATATTTTAACAACACGTAATTTGTACTGCAACAATAAACAAACAGAAAAATGTGAAATATAAAGTGGCATTTATATCAGTCCCACCGGATGGAAAAGAACAAAAAAAAACTAAAGGACTTTTCAGGAAACCCATATTAAACACGGAAAACATATAAAAGTAGTGAAATTTGTCAAGAGGGAAAAATACAATTTATATTTACAAAAACCCAACGGACACGTAAAAATAATTACATGTTAAAATAACAACAACTGGAAAAGAAAATGTTGAAAACAAAAACGTTATTCTGCATTTTGATTTGTTTCGTCTATACCTTGCTCCAAACATTTGTTTAAATATCCGAGTTGGAGTAAGCTACAACAAACTTGTACAGATGGCAGGTTCATAAGAGCCCAAATTCCTGTGTGTGTGTGTGTACCAACTATTTAAGTACTTACTTACTTAGTCATCCCTCTTCTACCCTGGGGTGTAGAGATTTGGAAGAGAGAGCGCCATACTATCCTTTCGGCTGTCTTCCTCCTGGCCTGGTTCCATTCTATCTCTCGATCCTTCAGAGATTGTCTAATGTTGTCCTCCCAGCGGACTCTGGGTCGTCCTGGAGCTCTGGATCCCTGGCTCTTAGCCTCCCATACCTTCCGTGGCAGCTCATCTTCTACCATTCTGCAGACATGGCCAAACCATCTTAGTTGGGACTGTTCTACTTGGGTCTGGTTGCGGACCATGCCTCTTCTTGTTACTTCAACCACCTTTCTCAGATACCTCATTTCTGAGGTTTAGATCTGACTTGTGGGTTGTAGTCATTGCCCATGACTCCATACGTCTCACATCCATACGTCAAGACTAGGACATACTATTTAAGTACACGAGAATCAATTAAGGAACCGCTAAATAACACTGGCTAACAAAAAAATATTTTTTTTTTCTTTCTCTAACATTTCTATGTTTTTCTGGTCAATTTTAATGCGCTGTTTTTAAATCTGCAAACCGTTTTTCTCTATCAGGTCGGAATCTCTAGAAATACGCAATTAAAGTTTTTTAACAACGCATACAGTATTACAACATCATTCGTACAAGAAGTATAACAGTTATGTAGGCTTGAATTTCTTTGCAGTCGACTTTCGTCGGTGAATGGCTTGTGGTACATCGCGATGAAGCATCCAACAATAATCGGCAAGCATGGTCACACTCCACCGTCCTTGATAACGTGACTCCATTACGGCGATGGTCGCCAAGGTTGTCAGGGAAAAAGTCAAGATGCGAATCGAGCAAATGGATTTTGAGGGACATGTTACAGCTCATAATTATGTATGCATCTATGCACTGCTTAACAATATGCACAGTCGACAGATTTGTGATTTCCCAGAAAGTTATCGACGATCGATTTGAATGCCATCCTTGCGCGAAGTTCACTACCATGTAACAAGTTCTCGAATTGTTTGTCTGCAATAACTTTCCTAATCTGAGGTCATACAAAGATACCTTCCTTTATCTTTGCATCGCTAACTTGCGGAAACTTTTCTCGAAGATAAGTGAAAGCTTTGCTCGTTTTATCTAACGCTTTTACGAAATTCTTCATGAGCCCCAACTTTATATGTAACGGTGGTAAAATGATGCTGTCTTTGTTAACTAATGGCTCGTGTATTACATTTTTATGCCCGAACTGCATACGATCCCTGATAGGCCACACCTTTCTTGCATAATGTTCCTGTCTGTTGCGGCTGTCCCATTCACATAGGAAGCAACAAAATTTAGTATACCCAGTCTGCATGCCGTGAGAATTGCAATAACCTTTAGGTCTCCACAAATCCGCCATTGGTAGTCATTGTACTTTATTTTTGCCAAAAGTATAGCCATATTGTCATAAGTTTCTTTCATATGAACAGAGTAGGCGACTGGAATTGATGAAAATAAATTTCCGTTATGCAATAACACGGCTTTTAGACTAGTCTTGGAAGAGTCGATGAAAAGTCGCCATTCGTTGACTATGTGCTCATGACCGAGGTGCACCATTAGACCGTTTACGTCTTTGCAATAGCAAATGTCGTCATCCATCTCAAAATATTGAACAAGTTCTCTGTGTCTATGACGGAATTTAGATATCGGAGTATTGGGCGCTAAAAGATTCCATTCTTTGAGTCGCGAACCGAGTAATTCCGCTTATCATTTGGTAAGCGCGAGATCACGTATTAGATCTGAAAGTTCTGAATGGTTAATTAAGTGAACACCATCATTCACCGGTATATAATCCGAGTCAGAATTAGTTTCTAAAGCAGGTAAACTATCACTTTCTGATGGTTCATTCACGTCCAACGGATATTGTTCTGGTGGAACTGGGATCGGACACGTGATTGGATCATGAGGCACTGGTTTCGAAACCGATTCAATATTTGGATAAACCACAGACTTTCTAGTTTTAAAAGTGAAACCATGGATATTTGTCAAGCAGAAGTAACAATCAGTAGCGTGATTTGTCGGTTCACGCCATATTACTGGCACTCCAAAAGACATCGACTTATGCTTCGGCGATTTTCGTAACCAACCTGCCAATGTATTTGCACAAGTCGAACAAACTGCATTTGGCTTCCAAGATTTATTTGCATCATCAACTTTCGAATCGAAATAAAGTTCATATGCTTTCTTTAGTAATGGTGTAAAGTTTTTTCTGGTGAACACGCTTGGTAAAATATCCGCACACTTAACAGAACAGATCAGCCGAATTTCTACAACTTCTAGAAGCCATATTTCGCTCAGAATTATTTCAAAATACAGTAACTATTTGAAAAAATAGCGTTACATATGTCATGCATCGTTTAGCAGTATAAAAAGTAGAATTATTTTGCATTTTATTAATTTTTAATAAGTTATATAGTAAAAATGAAACGGAGCAAATAACGGTTTCCCAAAAATATATTTATTCACAAATATCTTAAGAACCCGATGTGATAGAGATAAACGGATTTCAAATTTGAAATCAGCGCAAGAAACTGACCTAAGAACACTTATTCTTATATAAGAAAGAAAAATGTTGTTTGTCAGTGTAATTAAAAGATTTTCAGTTATGTTTGTTTTTCGTTATTAAGAATCGATAACAGAAATTTGCTGGCATTTAAACCCAGACACGGACTTCTCATCATCATCAGTTGCCATCTCCACAACGGAGGTTGGCTGTAATGGATCTCCAACGTCTTCTGTCTCTTGTCTTGGTTGTACACTCTGATAGACTCTTTCCCGTCCATCTCTTGATGTTATCTTCCCACTTATAGCGCTGTCTTCCCCTTGCACGTTTACCTTCAACTCTCCCTTCTGTTATGGTCTTCTGCAAGGTGTTATGCCTTTTTATGTGGCCAAAGTATTTTAGCTGCCGAACTTTGACCTCTCTCATTAGTTCTCTTTTCATACCTAGATTTTCTAGGACCTCCTTATTTGTTTTCATCTCTTTCCATGAGATACGCCCCATTCTTCTATATATCCACATTTCAAGAGCCTCAATTCTTTCTTCCAAATGCTTATTCATCGTCCATGTTTCTGCACCATACAGAAATGCAGAATATATATAACACTTTATGATTCTCAGTTTTAATTTATGAGATAACTGTTTCTTAAAACACAAAATCATTTGTTTATTTTACCTGACACCTGCAACAATGGTCTGAGTTTTTTGTGTTTGTTTGTTGTTTTTACCTGGGCATGTCCATCAACTAACTCCGCTCATAATAACAATGGTACATTTTGTATTGTAATATAATAATATCTTACGGTGAGTGAAAGAAATAGAAACCACAAATATATAGATGTCTAGAACTGTTTTTGTATAGATTTATAAAACTGTTTGATGTAATGAACTGTTTTATGTAGATATACAGGACTGTTTTGGGTGTTTATACTTAACTGTTATGTTCAGATATGCATGACCACTTTATGTATATCTATATATAAGAACAGTTTTGTGTAGATATGCATAACCTTTATGTGTAGATGTTTACAGAACCACTTTGTGTAGATATACAGAACAGTTTTCTGTAGATATACAGAACTTCTTTATGTAGATGTACAGAACTGTTTTGTATAGGTGTATACAGAATCAGTTTGTGTAAATATAAAGAACTGGTGTGTGTAGATGTACAGAACTGTTATGTGTAGAAATACAGAACTGTTATGTGCAGATATACAGAGCTGTTATGGGTTGATATACGTAACTGTTATGTGTAGATATAGGTAACTGTTATGGGTAGATATAGGTAACTGTTACGTGTAGATATACAGAACTATTATATGTAGATATACGTAACTGTTATGTGCAGATATAGGTAACTGTTACGTGTAGATATACAGAACTGTTATGTGTAGATATACGTAATTGTTACGTGTAGATATAGGTAACTGTTATGTGTAGATATACGTAACTGTTATGTGTAGATATACGTAATTGTTACGTGTAGATATAGGTAACTGTTATGTGTAGATATACGTAACTGTTATGTGTAGATATAGGTAACTGTTACGTGTAGATATACAGAACTGTCATATGTAGATATACGTAACTGTTATGTGCAGATAAACAAAACTGTTACGTGTAGATATACGTAATTGTTATGTGTAGATATACGTAACTGTTATGTGTATATATACAAGAACTCCTGTTGTTTTACTAGCAATGTTTATGCTTCTTTTACATGTTACTTGTAATGTAAATTTCGCCCGCCAACTTACGACACTTCCGGTTTCTTGTGTACAGTAAAACCCTCTGCCGGCATGATCCTTTTTTTCATCCCATTAGTGCTATTTTTAAAACTTGGCCGTTTAATTTTCTGCTACTGTATCTCCACATAAAAAGACAGTGGCGATGGATTGGACACACGCTGAGGAAACCTGTTGATAGCATTACCAGGCAGTCCTTGTTCTGGAACCCCCAGGGTCAGAGAAGTAGGGAAACACATGAATACACGGAGAAGAACACTGGAGACAGAAATGAAAATGAAAAGACCTTGAGCTGATGGCACGGAACAGGAGGATGTGGCATTCGTTTCTTTGGAGGTCTACGGACCAAGGATGTTGACCAGGGCTGTGGAGTCGGAGTCGTAGAGTCGGTCATTTTTGTTTTAGTGGAGTCGGTAAAAAATGTCCAAGGAATTGTATTTCTGGACCCCAAAAAAATTTTTAATAAATGAAATTAGCAAAAACTTGCAAGCCAACACCAATAAACTGTCTCGTATATTAGTTTTCTTATTTCGCTTTTCTCTTACCTGTGACTTTTCTTATAATGTCAGTAAGCTCAATTTCTGCATCGTCATTAACTTGGTAGGGGAAAAAAATGAAGCAAATACGTAGATTACAATTAAACTTAGCAGGATAAGAAGGCAGATGTCGACATTCACTTCGGAAAAATTAATATCAATTCTTTACAACCTCTTTAATTCAGAATTAAATGTCAAATAATATTTGAGAATTACGAGGGGCGTTCAGAAAGTAATGCATCACATCGTTTTTCTCAGCTAATAATGAAGATAGAAGCATGAAATTTTGCAAACTTCAAATATAGCATGTGCCAATTGTGTGCACCTAATTGCACCGCAACCGGCCAAATAATACGGCTGCCCTAAACCGTTGAAATGGAGCGTATTAGCAACTTGCGAATTGAGTGGCATCAACCGCAATCACCAAGAAGAAAGAAATTCAAGACAATTCCTTCAGCTGGAAAGGTCATGATCACTGTCTTTTGGGACATTGAAGGTGTGAATATTGTGGACGTTATGCCAAGAGGAGAGACAATCAATTCGCAAGCTTACATTAAGACATTGAAAAAACTCAATCAACGTTTTCGCAGAGTTCGGCCGCATAAGAATCCAGCAGACCTGCTTCTCCTTCACGACAATGAGCGACCTCACACAAGTCTGGCAACACGGGAAGCAATCACCAAATTGGGTGTTGGACTGTACTACCCCATCCACCCTATAGTCCCGATTTGGCACCCTCTGATTTTCATCTATTTGGTCCACTTAAAGATGCAATCCGTGGGACAAGGTTTGAAGATGATGAAGGAGTGATTCATGCAGCGAAGAAATGGCTACATGATCAAGACAAAATCTGGTACGGGCTAGGAATACATGCACTTGTTTCGCGCTGGCATAAAGCCGTACAAGTTGATGGGGATTATGTTGAATAATACCGATGTTTACAGGACATATCCATGTATAACGTGTATAAATTTCATGCTTTTTGAATAAACAGCTCCTGAGAAAAACGATGTGGTGCATTACTTTCTGAACGCCCCTCGTATGATCATACATTATCTTCTATAGAGTTGAAGTGATGGCTTTAACACACTCAACATTAAAAATGACTCATCACCAGCAGCACCACGGGAAGGCAGCAATGAGGAAATCAATCAACGTAGGTAGAAAGATAAATCATGTAGATCAGGCAATGGTATCATATAATGATAACAAAGAAGGCTTACGATTCTTCTTTGTTTTAATATAAAATAATTTTCATAATTGTTTGTAGTCATTATAATCAGTTATAACTAAACATTGTTATCGACATTGTTGTCAAATGTATCCTTTCCCCCCCCCCCCGGTATTTGCCGTCTTCTGGCGAGGCGCGTTCCTTTCAACCTATTTGGTTATATCAGAGCGCATTTACCATCCCAAAAAAAAGTCAACTCCGTTCACTGCTAACCCGATCAGCGTTGATAGATACTAAGTCCTGAAAAGGACTAACATTATCTATCTGCTAGCATCTTTCTTCTTCTTCTTCCGTCCTTAGCCAACGACCGGCAAAGCAGTCAGCAGTGGCCATTACGCCTAGTGGCGTCTTAAGGGCAACAGCGAATAGATTTTCTTTGCCGTTGTTCCCATCACGCCTAATGGCGTCTTTAGGGCAACGACAAATCAATCCGTTTGTTGTTGTTTCCGTAATCAAAGTGACTGGCAAACGGGTGATCAGCCCGTTGGGATCTGCTAGCATAAAGCCCTAAAAAGGACTCGCCAGCTACGCCAACGCCCGGGCAGTGTTTTAGATGCATCCTCTTCCTTAGCAACTTACGCAGTTGTCTCAGGCTTCCACTTTATCATGTACCTTTCGATATTCATCCTCCTGGCACGCAATATCTATCTATATGTGTGTCTGTCTGTTTGTCCGTGCATCTGCTCTTCTACTTCTCCTTCCTTTCAAATGCCTATCTCGGCAGTCTGTCCTTTTGTTTACCCATTTTTCTCTCCGTATGCATATTTTACATAAAGGAATAAAGAAACAACAAATTCACACACACGTAGGAAAACGAATATTGATTCTATCTGTCTATCTATCCATCCATCTATCTACCTATCTATGTAGCTCTCTATCTGCCTGTTTCCCTGTATGTCTGCATCTATCCATGTAAACATTCATATTTATATCGATCTAGTTATTGAAAAATCAGCTGTCACCAAATTAGCATACCATTAAAAAAAAAAAAGTACAAACTGTTGGTTGAGTCCGTTAACATTGACTTCTTCTTTGACTCGTGTTTTTTTTCTTTTTAGTATTGTTTCTACCGCTTTATTGTGTCAGCTAACTTTGACCTGTTTTTTTCTTCTATGGCTTTAGAACTCTTACCAAAAATAGGTACTGCAAAGACGCGAAGTCAATATCGTGTTTTATGTACCTGTTTATAAGTTTCATTTTCAACTGATGGAACAACACTAGAAACTGATAAGTATTAAATTTGAAAGAAGCCTTGTATAGGGACGTGTTTTTGTGGGTGTTTAATGTTTCGATCCTATCTCTGTTTTCCATTCTTTGCAATCTGTTGACGTCTTGGCGACATATGTCAAGACTTTAAGTCAACAATGGTTTATTGTCTGCTATTTTCAGCTTCAATTCTGTCTTTGTTGGGGAGCTGCTTGGGAAGCGCTTGAATGATTCGCCTTTGTAGTTTTAGCTGTCTATAATTTGTTTATCTCTCTGTCTGTCTATCTGTCTGTCTGTTTATCTATCTATCTGTGTCTGTTTATCTATCTATTAATCGCTCTGTCTCTGATTCTCCTCGTATATGTCACTTTATGTATCTCTGATGTTACTTATTGTTAACGATCTCTTTCTTCATTGTCCACTTGTTATTGTTATATTAACTCTTTGACTCCGCAATTCCGTTCCACCCTGGGCCGTAATTTTAAATCGTGATAAGCTAAACACAACGCTCAGAGAGTTGGTTTGGCACAGGTGTCAAATCTGACCAACGCTCTGAGCGTTGTTCCTGAGTCAAAGAGTTAAGTCATTATATATATATATATATGTATGTGTGTGTGTGTATGTATGTGTGTATGTATCTTCTGTTGCCATTTTCCATTTCCCGTCACCTCACACTGTTGTCGTATTTTCTGACCATTATTGCCGTGAAGCGTAGTGTGCAGCTGAAGTTTGCGTTCTAGAGCCAAGTGATTTGATTTGGCCGCACTGAACCTGTGTTGTTCTCACCTTGTCTTGTTCATTTTCCTTTCAGACCAGTCAGTTCCTCATGCACCGCTTGTGTATGATATCACCCAGTTATACTCTTGTTCCACTGGTTCTTGTCATCAGTTCTACATCAGTGATCTTGTCAAACCATTTCAATCCTTCTACTCTACGCAAGCATCCATTTATGAAAGTCTCTAGCTTTTTTTTTTTTTTCGTTGTTGCCTTTGTGATTATTTCACTTGTTCTTACCTTTGCCAATAACGAGGTCGCACCAATCCAAGGTGGACCTAATCAGTGTTGCCAATGGTGATTTTCACGTTTGATTGCTCAATATCCAGAACTTAAGTTACACTTTGTTATTTGTTAACCAGTTATATTATTTTTATGCCGTTAACGAGAAATTGACATTACATAAACATCTTCTTCTTCTTCTTCCGTCCTTAGCCACCGACCGTCAAAGCAGTCAGTGGCCATTACGCCTAGTGGCGTCTTAGGGCAACAGCAGATAGGTTTTCTTTGCCATTGTTTCCCATCACGCCTAGTGGCGTCTTTAGGGCAACGGCAAATCAACCCATTTGCTGTTGTTTCCGTAATTTACATAAACATATCACTTGTAAATTATCGTAGTAACGTATGATGTCAGCAGGCGAAGGTGATCACGATTGTCTACAATTTCCTGTCCCCGGTCGTTTCTTTAATAATTATATTGATCTCTTTTCATGCCACGGTGTAAAACTCTCGACTATCTTTCCTTTCTGGTTTCCTGATATTATCAAGCTTTCTTTTTGTTTTATAAACTGCTCCAAAGAAGTGGCTTGGTTCCTTCTAATATGAGTAATAAAGCTCTCTATATAACAAATGGCGCCTCCATATTGCTGCCTGTTGCATTGTAGAACTTTAGAGATGTTTACAAGTGGCGCCTCCAAATTGCTGCCTGTTGCATTGTAGAACTTTAGAGATGTTTACAAGTGGCGCCTCCAAATTGCTGCCTGTTGCATTGTAGAACTTTAGAGATGTTTACAAGTGGCGCCTCCAAATTGCTGCCTGTTGTATTGTAGAAATTTAGAGATGTTTTATACAGAGATAGTTGCGCCCTCCCGTCACTACTACTACCCGACCTCGCCCTCTGTGACAGCCACCTGTTTTAGTCCAACTTATTCAGTATTCGCAGCTAACCTGCATATCCAGATTTCGTTTAGACATCAGCCACCCCGCCCCGGTTCACGCACCTGGTAGGAGGAAAGACCCCTGCCCCCACGTTAATAAGTGTACATTTTATATGTCTATTGTGTTGCTGTTTGTATGTTACATTTTAAATTTTTTGTTGTTGCAAAAATCGATGTTTTGTAGCCTTGTACATTAAACTTACCATATTTTGCCACAGTGTAAGCTGCACCCACGTTGTTCTTACTTTGTTATAGCCTACTTATTTCGTTTATTCAAAAATGCAATACATGAAAAGCATACGTGGTTTATTTGTAAAATTAAACTTGACATTTCATTTTCTAGTTGCTGACGAGTCACGTGTCAAAACACACACAAATATCTAACACTTATAGGTTTGCCCGAAGTGCAATGATATCGATTCTCATCAATAATAACAATAATACACGTGTTTCTAGTAACAAACAGAAGATTATGTCTCACACATGCATTTCTAACTTAAATGCTTAATATATGTTATGATTTGTTGTACAAAAGCTGGTGAGACCATGTGTGCAAGTTAGTGTGACCAATTTACTTATTTCTCAGCTTTCTTTGTATTGACAAATATATGTTAATGAAAAGAAATAAAATCAAAGAAAAAATCTCAATCGTCAACTGAAATGTCAAATCACTCCTGTTGTAAAACACACAAGTAAATACGTCACAGAAAAGAAGCGATAAAACAGTATGGTCGTACAAAGAGACATACTACTGTATTGAAAACCATAGTAAAAGACGAAGTTCAAGGCAAACTAACAAGAGACACGTGCAAAACTAGAATTAGGAAGACAATATGAAAAGATGGACAGGAAAGAACCTATCGTCTCCGCTCACTTTCAGGCGTTAACTTGAATACATTCAAAGAAAGCGGTGGTCAACTTGAGTCTGCAGGTACCTCCATAGTATATCTCCAGGAATGTTACAGGTGATGGCCATATGCGGTTTCACTGTTCCTCATATGCTGGACACCTTTGAAATCAGCAGTCATTTAATCGGTGCCACAGTTACAATCATGAGTTGTTTTTATTTTTAGCTTGTTGAATAGATGGTATCCCAGTCTGTTGTGGCCAGTGCGAAGTCTAAGATTACCACTTGTTCACTTCTGCTGAGATGGTAATATACTTGTATATCATTTATTTGGTTGGTCTGAATGTCTTGTTTCCCACTTGCTCCTGTATCTGCTCTTGATAAAACTCTTTGCTATTCATGCTTGTGTCAAGTATTCATGCTTGTGTCAAGTATTCATGCTTGTGTCAAGTTTAGGTAACTTTCCAGTCTGTCAGCTTCTTCATTTCCGAGAATGTTGCACTGAAACGCGATCCGCTGTATTATATCTCTTTTAATTGCTGACAAAGTTTGTGGGGTGTTACTCTTGGGTCAAATGAGCCTTTCAGTATCGTAGTGTGCCATCAAGACACGAGAAAGATGAAGTTCGAAATACTAGCAGCCGGCCTCCGAAGCGTAATTGGCAGTTAATCGGGTTTTTTGCATTCACAGTCTTAAAGTTAATCTGATTTTGCATTCACAATCTTAACACTGTGTGTTACCTTGACATACTTCATTGTCTTCTGATTCTATCTTTTCCAGAAAGTTTGATATAATAGTTTTAAGATCTTTTTCAACTCGTGTCTCGACTTTAGTAAGTGTTTATATCAGATGTTTTTATTAGTATGCGGGATTAGTATGCCAGCCGCATTCACAACCACATAATATTAATCTCGCCTTTGGACATGCTTAAGCGGAGCAGCAGTCCTAGTTCGTGTAATTGTGGTGTCTCCTAAGAGACTACAGGAAGCTACACGTGGAATTAAACGTATTACATACGTTAGTAAACAAGAACCACGCAAGTGCCAGTGGAACAAGAGATGAAGAAGACGCTGGCAATGGATCGAACACACATTAAGTAAACCTGTTGATAGCATTAGAAGGCAATCCATGATCTGGAATCCCCAGAAGAGGAGAGGCAGAAAGACACTAAATACTACATGAAGAAATAAACCCACTACTTGAACCAAACTGTCGGCACTGCCACCGCCATGAGGAATCAGTTGAACACTTACTGTTACAGTGCCCAATACTAACTGACCTGCGACACCAGCTGCTCCCATCGCACCCAACCATCCATAATACACTCTACACATCATCACAACAACTGAGGAAGACTTGCACCTTTGTCAGAGCGGCAATGGGCTGACAAGAGCAACCTGCTCACAGCTAAAGGGATTATATTATCATCATCATCACCACATGAAGAAGAGAACTGGAGACAGCCATGAAATAGACGCAGAAGACGTGGACAAACTTTGAGTTGATGGCATTGCAGTATAAGTTTGTTGAAGGTATAAGTTCCTTGGAGAGCCGATGCTGAGAATTTCATCTGCTTCTTCTTTGTTCGCCCTCAAATAATCACATCTATCTCTCTTATGAAGATGGCAGTCCGTCTAAGGCTTCTCTAGTCACCATACTGTTTTTACCTCGGCTGGGTTGGTGAAGGCCACTCTGATGCTCTCGTGAAGTCAACGTTGCAGCTGTAGTTTTCCAGGGAGGAGGGATGAAAGAGAGATGGTCTTCGGAAGGAATACACAAACAATGCTTCAGCCAGCAAGTAAGACAGGTAAGTATCGGAAATAACCGCTGGAATCTAGAACATCGATCACGGCTACTCAAAGTGACACTTCCCAGTTCTCTGATAATCATTCTTATTCATTTTATTCCACCGATACTAAAACAGCAAACCTCAGAAAAAAATTTCGGCACTTCCGTAGCTACAACCATCCGGCCTGTTTTAGAACTGACACCTACTTATCAAATTCAAGGTCAAATGCCAAAGCACGTGGCACAGGCGGAAAAACAAATGACGACTATATCCAGTTTCCGGGTCGGCCATTACTCTGGCTGAATATGGCACGCTTTGTTTAATTGTCAAGTCTCGTAAGTAAAGTTGAAGCAATGTCTGGGTGAAATAAGACCCCGCAGTACTTAAACGTCAGGTCGCTGGGTTAGTAAATTAAAAAGAAAAAACTATATTAGAGTTTACTGATGATGTCGTCGTTTTCGTGGTGACACTTTTCACCAGGGGCGCAGTTATGATATTTGGTACCCGGGGCGGTTCCTGCTTTTGACACCCCCTCCTCTTAAAGAAGCACACTTGTAAGAATATTTTTAACAGTAAGTACTGTCAAAATAGTGTCCGATGGCACGTCCCTGTTGGCTCTCACCCAGGGCGGACCGCCTCCTTGCACTGCCTTTAGTACGCCACTGCCTTTTCTATCATATAAATAATCTTATTATTTGTGGTAGTCTCTTTCACAGCTGCTTCTTAAACCAAGAATTCTCGATGTTTGAAACACCTCTCAGTCAAAACAATAATTCTTTAACGTTTTCACGCACATGTGACCCTGATACTCCATGTAGTTCCACGGGGGTCTTTGAAGAGACATAAATAATATGAGGACCGCACGATACAAGTCGACTAATATGACCCGCAGGCATGTCGTACAAGTCGACTAATATGACCCTCAGACATGTCGTACAAGTCGACTAATATGACCCTCAGACATGTCGTACAAGTCGACTAATATGACCCTCAGGCATGTCGTACAAGTCGACTAATATGACCCTCAGACATGTCGTACAAGTCGACTAATATGACCCTCAGACATGTCGTACAAGTCGACTAATATGACCCTCAGGCATGTCGTACAAGTCGACTAATGTGACCCTCAGACATGTCGTACATGTCGACTAATATGACCCTCATACATGTCGTACATGTCGACTAATATGACCCTCAGACATGTCGTACAAGTCGACTAATATGACCCTCAGACATGTCGTACACGTCGACTAATGTGACCCTCAGGCATGTCGTACAAGTCGACTAATATGACCCTCAGACATGTCGTACAAGTCGACTAATATGACCCTCAGGCATGTCGTACTAGTCGACTAATGTGACACTCAGGCATGTCGTACAAGTCGACTAATGTGACCCTCAGACATGTCGTACAAGTCGACTAATGTGAGTTTGTGCATGGAGCTGGCAATCTCATCATGTCAGATAAATCGTCCCAGAAACCTGCGCTGCAAGAGCATGTGAATATTTGGTGCAGACTTCCGGTAAGGGGAGCTAATGCAGTCTTCAAATATCACTGTATGTATCAATTATTCAAAGTTTGGGGATTTTACTCTGGTAATGTCTACGTAGAGCGTCCACATAGAAGAGCGGTTAGAGCGCTGGCCTCTCGCGGCGAAGGTAGCGGGTTGGAAACACGGCGGCGTCACGCTCTAGTCTACCCGGCTGTAAATGGGTGAACGACCTTGCTCTTGAGTTAGGATGGCAGTGAAGAAGGGAACATGTCACCCAACTTCTCGAAGCCGAATATAGCATTGTGAAGTCTCTAACACTTCATTCCCCTACAGCAGTATCTGCTACGATACTACCTTTACATTTGTAATGCCTAAGTTTTCAGGGATGCTTAATAATAATAATATGGACAGGAGACAATGTATTTTACCTGATACCTGTGTTCTTCTCACAATAGGGTTTGGCAACATTGTAAAAGTAATGATTGAGAGACTGTAATGTCATCTAACCTTATATAAACATAAAATTCATTACAATATAGGCAATCATAATGACTTTAGAAATATACTTTCAGTTAACCATACTCTTTCATATTTCCTTTCAACTAGTTCTTTATTATAAGCATAGTTTTCTTTATTTCTCACTTTCGACTTGGGTCCATTTCTTCAATTATTTATTTCTAATTCTCGTGTCTGTTCGCCATCTTTTGATACGCTACGTTCTTTCTTTGTCTCACTTCTTCCATTCATTGCACCTGGTCGAGCTCTCAAAATTCGTCATTAGATCTGGACAATACAATTAGATTATTTTTTAAAATATACGTTTTTGTTAATAGTTCAAGGGAAGAGCAAATTCGAGCTGGCTTTGGAAGAATCAGTCCGGATCCCTTTTACGGGAAGTTCGGGTTTTTAATTTCTCCATTTACGGTGTTCCGGGGTATAATTCCACCCTGACATTTTTATTGGCGGGATTTATTGACTAGGCCAGCTATTTCTCGCCTCGCGCCGGAGAAGTTTATGTCGCTGTCACCAGGCCCTCGTGGTAACTGGATAGGGGTGAGAAATGGTCAGATTTTTAGGTGCTTTTAATGATTGGGCATTTGGAAGATTTTAGCTGGTTTGGTGGGTGGGGGAATAAGGGTGTGTTGGGGTCTTCTTCTTCCTACACTCTCAGGCGTCAACTTGAATGTGTTCAAAGAAAGTGATGAAGCTTGAGGCTGTTTCTATCTCCGTAGAGCTTTTCCAGGAAGGGTTGGTATCTGAGCGGTTGGTTTTTGTCTCCAAACATTTTCTTATCTACCGAACCTTGCCCGTGATATGGGATCGTCCACATATGACGTCACGCAAATTGGGCAATTTTTCAGTCCCCCCTTCCCCCTTATCACCAAAAAAAAAAAAAACCCAGACCTCTCCCTAACGTGACGTCAGAAATATTTATACTGTCTGGGTCGTTCACTGTCACAGCAAGGCGATGGCGCCGTTTGGTTGGTCCTAGGTTCGATTCCTGCTAAGCCTATCACTTATATTTTCTTTTCTGTTGTCTAGTGTCATTCTTTATGCCCAACAAGTACCTGTTAATTACCTCTATTTACTAATTTAAAATGGGTGCAGACATACAATTCACTCAATAGTGATTAATCCAACTATAGCTGTAGAGTTATAGATCAACAGGTTTAATAATCACTTAGAGTTAAACAATATTTTCTTGATCGAGCCAGTTTTCTCTCACAGACAGCTGTATGTCGCATTGTCTTGATCACGAAATCACAATAATGCAAAAGTAGAAATTGAAACAACAGAAAATCAAGGTACTCTTCTGATGGACAATCGGAAATTCACACCTAACATTATTTTTCCACAAGTATTTGAATAAGTAAAATTACCGTTAAGTATTGGTGCTGTTGAATTTAATTACCGTGATTTGACGGGCTTTTACTCTAGTAAAGTAAGTACCTAGTAGGTACTTGTGCGTTAATTCACCGGGTAATAATTATTTTGGAAATTTATTACCCAAACCGATCACCGTACTCTTTCTTGACTGAAAACGTGACATTTCACATTGTGAGCTCTCCCCCATTTGTAGTGTAGAATTTTTTTTTTTTCTTGCAAATCTTATCGTGCCATTTGTCATTTGATAGTGGTCCAGAGACGTGGAAGATGAATTTACTGGAGGTGACAGATTTTACACGTAACAAAGAGAACTGTGTGAAGTTTTTGCAGAATCGGGGCATTCTACACACCGTCCGATTCCTACATGTGTGAATTTTTGTGGCGACATCGGAATAAAGTTCGTCAGTCAGACCCGTTCGACAGTATACTGCTTGACATTGCAGAATTTTGGCCTCCTCTGTAAATTATGCAGCTACGAACGAACATGTGTATGTCCTGATATGTGCCAAGCTTCAGCGATCTTTGGTAATCTGTTCCCCTCACGGTCCTTTTCAGGGCCCACAAAACTGCGCCTACTACGGTCCTATTCAGGGCCCACAAAACCCACAAAAATTTACCCACCACGGTTTTTTTACAGGGCCCACAAAACTGGACCACGGTCCTGTTTAGGGCCCCCAAAACCAACAAAACTGTACCCTGGCAAGAAAGCCTTTATTTGTTTTCACCGCTGGGTGTGGAGGGCTGGGTGGGGAGTTGGTCCCCTCCCTCACTATACACTGATCCTTGTCAAATATTTACCTAATCAGAGCCGGATTAACGTAGTAGCAAAAGTAGCATATGCTACGAGCCCCTTTCTTTTAGGGCCCCGCGCCAATAAATATGTACATCATTTTTTGGTCATCTTCTAATACGAGCGTTGAACCAATGATCTTGTGATGTATGCCATCTTTAGCACCTTTTCATTTGATGTCACGAAATTGTGAGAGAAATAGCATAACATGGTGACTTAGTGTGACTCTTTATTACTTTGATCTTAACTGTTTGCGTACAGAAGCAGTCATTTTCGAGAGATGGGGGCCTACCTAGCTATAAATGGGTACTTAACTTTGAGTTAGGGAAGGAAAAGACAGCGAGGAAGGAAACTGGTCTCCCCACCTCTCGATGCTGGACCTAGTATGGTGAAGTCTCTAACATTCCATAACCAGCTGTAAATGGGTACCTGACTCTGATCCTGAGTTAGAGAAGGCAACGGCAGCGAGGAAGGGAACAGGTGTCACGCATCAGTCAAACCAGCTGTAAATGGGTACCTCACTCTGATCTTGAGGTAGAGAAGGCAACGGCAGCGATTTCCCTTGTTTCCGGTGTACCGTTAACTTGTAGAACTGATTCAATTCCGTTCTATTGGTTTATAAACTTTTAAAAAAAAATACGGGGGGGGGGGGGGGGGTTTGGGGGCGGGTCTGTCGTAAGCGTGTCAACTATGAATGCAAGAGACACGCTTTTTTTTTAACTTGCCTCCCAAATCACAATGTGAAATCAACATTTTTCGGTCAAGAAAAAGTACGGTTCTCAGTTTTGGTAATAAATTTCCAGAATTTGATTTAACCGGTGAATAAACGCACAAGTACCAAGTACTAATATTAATAATAGCCCCTTCAGTCATAACTGACCATGGATATGCGCCACTCAGGTGACAGCCTTCAGTTGCTTATGATCCTAGACGTTTTCTCAACTCTCTTCTGCTTGTTGTGTGAGCTTCTTTTCGCCCAAACTGAGGTGGCGCAGTAAATAGCATCGCCACTTGGTGCGATCGGCAGCTTCATCCTCCCACGTTGCTGGATGGATGTCCAGTGCCCTTATGTCTCTCTTGCACACATCTTTGAATCTCAGCTGCGGTCGCCTAACTGTTCTTTTTGCCATCTGCCAGTTGTCCGTAGATGATATCTTTCGGGATGCGACCATCTTCCATTCGTCGGACATGGCCAAACCAGCGTAGTCTGCGTTGTCTAAGCAGTGTATACATGCTTTGAAGGCCAGCACGTGACAACACCTCGACATTTGTCACTTTATCTTTCCATGAAATGCCGAGGATGTGGCGTAGGCACCGTAGATGGAAGGTATTGAGCCTTCTTTCTTGTTTAGCATAGGTTGTCCATGTCTCGCTGCCATATAGAAGTGTGCTGGAGACGCATGCGTTATATACCGCGGCTTTTGTCTTCGTTGTGAGTTTGGAGTTTCCCCATACCCGCGATGTGAGGCGGACAAAGGTAGCTGCAGCTTTGCCAATGCGACTGTCAATTTCTGTGTCCAGTGAGAGTTTGTCATTGATGGTAGACCCCAGGTATGTGAAGTGGTGCCTCACTGCCAATTCATAGTTATCGAAAGTGATAACTGGTGCAGCACCCACATCCTGATTAAGCACTTTTGTTTTTTTTAGACTTATTGTGAGGCCAACATCCTTGCATGCTTGGGTGAAGCGATTCATCAAGCTCTGAAACTCCTGTTGGCTTTGACTGACGATTGCAGCGTCATCAGCGAACAACAAGTCTCCTATAGTGAGCCTTCTGATTTTTGCTTTTGCCTTCAGCCTTGCGAGATTAAACAGACGGCTATCTGACCTAGTGCGAAGGCATTTTCCTTCAGTTATTGCGGATCATAGATAACAAATGTGGATACAAGTTAAGAAATGTGGATAAGAGTTAACTATTGCGATAAAAGCAGAAACTTAATTTATTTCAGGAGCGAGTATGACTCTTTTAAATAAATATTAGACAAACATAAAGGTATGTTTTCAGGAACTCGTAAGAAATAAAGAAGTAGAACACTAGACAACAGAAAAACAACAGACGTGAGTGGCTTACCCAGGATTTGAACCCCGGACCTTCCGTGCGACAACCCCATCACTAGACACAGTATTAAGGTCTTTGTCTTGTGTAGTCTGACCTATGCTGTATAATAGGGGAACAACTGAAGTGATTGCGTCATTAATAAGGCTAAGCTGCCCATTGTAAACTTCCGGTGTTGTCTTGCGTTTCGCACTAATGACCGGTCAGTAGAGCATCTTTTTTTGGGGATGCCTAGCTGGCCGGGAGGATAGTGTGATTCGCTTGTATAGCTAGGCTGTGTTGTCGTACGGAAGGTCCGGGGTTCAAATCCTGGGTAAGCCACTCACGTCTGTTGTTTTTCTGTTGTCTAGTGTTCTACTTCTTTATTTCTTACGAGTGCCTGAGTGAAAACATACCTTTATGTTTGTCTAATATTTATTTACTGTTTACAGGCCTCGGGTTTCCCTTCCTTATATGTTATAAATGACTCTTTTATTTTTATGTGACGTCACATTTTGCCGCCCCCCCCCGTTCTTATTACTGCGTGACGTCATATGTGGACGACCCCTATGATTTGTTTTGTTTACCAATAGTGTCTTGTTAAGATTAGTTCGTGTCTACTAACATTGTGTTCATTGGATTTGATTGTGTCTACGAACATTGCCTTGATAGCATTCGATTGTGCCTACACTACGAGCAGTTTTTTAATATTTTGCTACAGGTCTGCTGATATCTGCATTCTTATTTCACCCTCGGAGACCCTCTCATAATGTCAGCTAATACGGTATGTTCATTCTTGAAGGTGTGGTGCCTTCTCGTCTAAAAAATAGGAAAAAAAACTATATTGTCATTTTTTGATATAGTCTGCTGGTGAAGACGTAGTTCAGCCTTGGTGATAATTATTTATTGGTGTCCGATTTCTTATAAAGCTCATAAAAGGATTTTGTTAAGTCACAGCGTCACTATTGTCTTCATCATAGCCCACATGGTTTGTTGATGTTTACATACAATATTTCTTCCACTCGCTAGGCACACATAACAAAGTTTACAAAACATGCATAACAAAATTTACTAAATATACATAACAAATTCTACCAGATATACATAACAAAATTTACTAAATATACATAACAAATTCTACTAGATATACATAACAAAATTTACTAAATATACATAACAAAGTTTGCTAGATATGCATAACAAAGTTTACTAAATATACATAACAAAGTTTACTAGCTATACGTAACAAAGGTTACTAAATATACGGTACATTTAAAAAAAGTTTACTACACAAGATATACATAACAAAGTTTACTAGATATTCATTGCAAACTTTACTAGACATACATAACAAAGTTTACTAGATATACATAACAAAGTTGACTAGATATACATAACAAAGTTTACTATACTAGATATACAGAACAAAGTTTATTATGCTAGATATACATAACAAAGTTTACTAGATATATGTAACAAAATGTACTAGATATACATAACAAAGTTTACTATACTAAACATACATAACAAAGTTTACTAAATATACATAACAAAGTTTACTATATTAGATATACATAACAAAGTTTAATAGATATATGTAACAAAGTTTACTATACTAAGAATACATAAGTTTACTGTACTAGATATACATTACAAAGTTTACTATACTAGACATACATAACAAAGTTTACAAAACAAGCATAACAAAGTTTACTAGATATTCATAACAAAGTTTGCTAGACATACATAACAAAGTTTACTAGATATACATAACAAAGTTGACTAGATATACATAACAAAGTTTACTATACTAGGTATACGTAACAAAGTTGATTATGCTATATATACATAACAAAGTTTACTAGATATACGTAACAAAATGTACTAGATGTACATAACAAAGTTTACTGTACTAAACATACATAACAAAGTTTACTAAATACACATAACAAAGTTTACTATATTAGATATACATAACAAAGTTTACTAGATATATGTAACAACGTTTACTATACTAAGAATACATAAGTTTACTATACTAGACATACATAACAAAGTTTACTATGCTAGACATACATAACCCAGTTTACTAAAATTGTATAACAAAGTTATTAGATATACATAACAGAGTTTACTAAACTAGATATACATAACACAGTTTACTAGATGTACATACAGTTTAATATACTAGATATACATAAAAAGTTTACTTTACTAGAAATACAACACAGTTTACTAGATATAGATAACAAAGTTTACTAGATATACATAACAAAGTTTACTAAATATACATAACAAAGTTTGCTAAATATGCATAACAAAGTTTACTAAATATACATTACAAAGTTTATTAGCTAAACGTAACTATGGTTACTAAATAAACATAACAAATTTTACTATACAAGATAAATATAAAAAAGAATACTAGATATTCATAACAAAGTTTACTAGACATACATAACAAAATTTACTAAATATACATAACAAAGTTTACTAGATATACATAACAAAGTTTACTCTACTAGACACACACATAAAAATCCCCATCAAGCTTACGGAGCAAAAAAAAAAAACTTAGTTGCATTATTGTAGTTTGCTTGTCAGGCATTTGTTTGTTTAAACATGCATAAGAATTATACTTCGGAGCTCTTGCTTCTCGACAAAAAAAGGATCAGGTTCAAAATCACGTCGCTACACGCCCCAGTCTAAACATCTGTAAAAATGGATACCATACTCTGCTCTTTGGTTAACTGTGGAGTGGAAGAAAAAAAATAAATAAAAGGTAATACGTCTTACTGGGATAAAAGACGAGAAAAAAGAAACCTTCGTTGCGGCCACAAGGTCTTTGTCAGGAACAGACGAACAAAACCAGAAAGGAAAGAAAGAGAGACCTAAGCATGAAACATGAAAAATAATAGCGAGAACACCTGATTAGAATCACATGGCTGGACCAAAACTCGTGAGTTATGGAGGCTTAAAGGTAGCGATTAGGGGATTTTGTCACCCCTATTGCTACAAATGAAGCCTAGTATAAGTGAAGTCTCTAGCTCTTTACTCCTCTAAGACCGAGACTGTTATGGCACTAATTCTATACTAGGAATACATAACAGTCTAAATACTCATGTAAATGTCTGTCTGTTTATCTTTCTGTATTTCAATTATGTCTGTCTGTCTAATTTAATCCATCTGTCTTGTTTACCTATATGTTTCTCTGTCTGTCGTAATATTTACAAAATATTCATATGCTGTTGTTATTTAGCATTATTGTCCATAATTAAATTATTCCGTGTTGTTTCCTCATCATAGATTATCGCCACGCTGCTTTGGAAGATATCTCAATATCTTCTACTTTCTTTTCTACCTGCTGTCAGGAACTAATGGCGTTAACAATAAATGAAAAACAGTACCCCGACTCCTGGCTGTTAGCCCCCAAGAGACAATTTTACAGCCTAACACGGGTGATTGTTTGATCACTTATAATGTTATTAATCGAGTCATTAATGCCAGTCCTTCCATTTGATATCACATTTCGTTCACTTTTATAACCAGCGCCCGTCCGGATCCACGTTAGAATGTTTAAAACGCCAGTTAAGTTTCACCTGTGGCTCATAAATTGAACTTTAAAAAAAAAAAAAATCACAAAACCCACGTACGGCTTACGTGTAGATTTATGTTTGAGGTTGATTTTGCTTAACAGCCAGTTAAAATATTTTGGCCATGTAAAAACAGGCATAACATCTTACTGAAGACCATAATGGAAGGAAGAGTTGAAGGCAAACATGCAAAAAGACGACAGCGTTATAAGTGGGAAGATAACATCGAAAGATGGACTGGGAAGATAACATCGAAAGATGGACTGGCAAGATAACATCGAAAGATGGACAGGGAAGATAACATGGAAAGATGGACTGGGAAGATAACATCGAAAGATGGACAGGGAAGATAACATCGAAAGATGGACAGTGAAGATAACATGGAAAGATGGACTGGGAAGATAACATCGAAAGATGGACAGGGAAGATAACATCGAAAGATGGACAGGGAAGATAACATGGAAAGATGGACTGGGAAGATAACATCGAAAGATGGACAGGGAAGATAACATGGAAAGATGGACTGGGAAGATAACATCGAAAGATGGACAGGAAAGAAGCTATCAGAGTGCACCATCAAGACAAGGGACAAAAGAAGTTTGGGATTCATTGCATATTTTCATACATATTTAAATGCCTAATCTCAGCCGTGGACCCTCGAGTAGCACCCGAAACGCCCAATACTTAGTTCATCCCTGGGCATGAGGTATCCGCTTGTTAAAAAAAAAGTCAGGGGGTAAACGTAAATTTACAAGGAGTTACAGACTTTCATTAATGTCTGCCTGCTGTATTGAATGATCAGTCTGTCCTATTTATGTTACTCTATGTCGGTAATCAAAACGGGTGTTTCAGCCAGCGAGGCCAACCGTGTGAGGGTAGCCCAGAAAAAAACGTGCAGCCCGAAAGTCAAGCGTGGATGTGCAGCCTGTATTGTCTTCGGGCCGTTTATGTCGGTCATGCAACAGAACTTTTCTTGCCCGCATTGGCTTGATCAGCCATAAGCGCACCCACTTAACCTCATAGAACGAACTGTATTACGAGAGATGTCGATGGTCCTCATCGAATACGATGGACAAATCATCATGTCGGTAGTACTTTGTGCTTTCATCAAATGCTTGGTCCCGCCGATTTCAGTTTCTTTTTATGACATTATTAACACTTTGCGAGACATTTCCTCTATGTTGTGGTACGTTCTTCCTTACGTATATTATTTTTAAGTAATCATCACGCGACGTTAGAACTGTAGATATTTAGACAAAAGTGTTTAGTTCTGTGGCATAGTAAATGGTCCGTTGCTTATCGATACCGCCATCACTTACAACAAAACAATGTACTCATGCTTTCATTTTTCCTTAATATGGTCCACTTTTTTTACACATATAAGTTTGATAATGCATGTATTACTTGTTAATACTTCTGTCGAAACTTACACCAACAAAGCGTTACAGAATCGATATTTCTTTCTGGACTCAGTGTCGATACATACACTTTTATTTGTGTATGGACAATATACATGTTGCTTATCTAGGAATTAGTAGGGCCCCCGGCTCATACGGCGGATTAGGTTTCAGACCTCCGCCGAACGTAAACTTTTTAAACTTGCATATGCATATAAAATCCTAATAACATGTTTACAGTATTATATATTCAGTGAGCAGTAGAGGCAGGCTTTAAAAAACGATATAAAAGTAAAAATGAATATACATAATTTAAAATAAGAGGCTTACGGCTCCTCTAGTTATCACATCTATACTTAGATTCCATTATAAATAATATATTAAAAAAAAATTAGATATAATATAACATACAAATTAGACAGTTTGGATCATAAATAAATGTCGCATCAGTACTGCTTTATTCTATCTCCGCTTTTGGCCAACATTGACCTGAGGTCATATTCTGATATAAAATAGTTTAATCTATCGTCCTACACGGTACGTCACAGTTAAGAGTTCGGATCATCATGACAAATTTCATTTTAATGTAATATATCCTTCTTTTCAACTAGCAACCCGAAAACTTAAAACGCGTTTTTCTCAAAACAAGCTAAAGTGGAGATGGAATTATTGTATTGTCGGTAATTCAGTCCGTTTCCAGTATTTGTGCACACGACGTCCCTCTGTATTATGGCACCGTCCTATTGCCATAATACAGAGGGACGCCGTGTGCACAAATACTGGAAACGGACTGAATTACCGACAATACAATGGCACCCGAAACCATTCTCGGACAGCTGCTGAGCGCGTCATGCCGAAAAACGCCGAAAGAGTAGACCAAGCGTCGAACATAATGAACATGTAAAAAGGTAGTCCCATAGCAGATACTGACGTAGGGGAGTGAAGCGTTAGAGACTTCACCATACAAGGTCGAGCATCGAGAGGCGAGGTGATCAGGTCCTTTCCTCCCCGTCTTTTCCTTCCCTAACGCAAAGTCAGATACCCATTTACAGCTGGGTAGACTGGAACATATGGGTACCGTGATTCGAAACCGGCACCTTTGCCGCGAGAGACCAACGCTCTAACCACTCTGTCAATGAGGCGCTCTTGAACAAGTACATAATTGAAAACCGCCATCTTAGTGGAACGCCGAAAATCGCGGCCCTATTGTACAGTCGGTCTCGGGTTACGAATAAGTTTCGTTCTTAAAGAGATGACTTTCAGACAGTGAGGTCCTAAGTTGTAGCTTATTTAGCTTATGACTAGATTCTGCACTGGTTGTGTAACATTTATTTTACCGAAAATTCCATAAAGCTTAGTAATACTGACTTGCTTACTTAATCGCTCCTCTCCTACCCTGGGGTGTAGATGTGTGCCAAAGAACGCGCCATATTATCCTATCGGCTGTCTTCCTCCTGGCCTGGTTCCAATCTAGTCCTCGGCCCTTCACAGATTGTCTAATGTTGTCCTCCCAGCGGACTCTGGGTCGTCCTGGTGGTCTGGATCCCTGGCTCTTGGTTTCCCATATTTGTCGTGGTGGCCGATCTTCTTCCATTCTGAAGATAGGGCCAAACAGCAAAAACCTGGACTGTTCCACTCCGGTCTAAAGGGGCTGGGATTTGAGGCCATGACGCATTGTCTGATTGTGAATCATGTCTCTGCTTGTTACCTCAACCACCTTCCTCAGATACCTCATTTCTGAGGGTTAGAGCTGGCTTATGTGGGTTGTAGTTATTGCTCATGACTCGCATCCATAAGTCGAGACAGTGACATGGGTGGAAATAATAATGACAGTGTGATAAAATATAGTGAACTGCGAAAAATAAACAATTCAAATAAAAAAATTATTGTCATGGCATTTCTACCCTACTCGAAACAACAAGAACGATAGTTCGAATTGACTTTACAACAATGACACATTTCTACGCCTTAGCTCCTGTCAGTGACGACCGGCTGTCACCGGATTTGCCTCCCCTTTGTTCTACAGTAGTGGTCCACCAGTCGCCAACACTCAAAGAGTTTCTAAAATGGGTCGTCAAAGGTGTCTACCTTCACACAAGATTACTCTTGGCAGAGTTGTAGATAGAAGGATAATGACGCTTCTATCTCAAGGTAGTTTCCACAAAATAATTCAGAAGTCAAGAACAATGCTGCATAGGCAGAGCACTGTTAACTTATATCTGATCCGGCACCTTTTGTGAAGTTTCAAGCAATGGTTTGGCTTTTTCGAGCCCCCAGCTGAGTTAATTCGGCGAAATTTCTTTTATAAGTAATATTTGGCTCTATGGCTGTAAATATATGTATATAAAATAATGAATTTCGATCAGACATGCGCTCTCTTATCTATAAGAACTAAATCAACTATAAATTTGTAAAATAACATATAACAAATTTAATAATCATTTAGTCTTTAACAAATTAAAAAAATATGGATGATGCTTTTATGAGGTTTTACAAAATTTGTCTTCACTGAGACTTAGTTAGGGACTGATGGTTATTAGTGTCCGTTGCGTGCCTGTTACAAAAGACTTAGCTTGCTGAGTACTGCACTGGGTCGTTGTCAGGTTTTTTGTGTGTGATGAGGACTCTTCTCTAGTGGCGTCTAGATGAACTTCACTCCTAATGTCAAGGTGGGTGTCTTTACAACGTGTCCACTGCAGATAGTTGGTATCGAACACAGCTCTTGAATCACAAAGATAGTGGCGAAGATTCTTATTTCAGACTTGTCTGGTCTAAGAACCGTCTTGTAGCTTCTAACCACAAACCCACTGGGATATACAATCTCCTGGCACAGTAGAATGGACACAGCAGCTTTGATTATATGCTTCGAACACTTGGTCGGGGAAATTTAAGGATTCCTCTTATGGCGGATGTTCTGATTCCTTAAGTTTCCATTCTTGGTATTTAAAATTGCTGGTTCTCTTTTAAGTTATAAAGACGCCCAAATACTTTGATCTGTCACTTTTAATTCTGGATTACTAGTCCGATGTCTCTCTGGCTCCTGGGAGTTGCTAATTTGACGTTGCGATGCAGTCTGATTTGTGTCTCCGATTTCGCTAGATTATATTTGCACTTCTCAGTTCACGTCCCAGACTGTATTTGTAGACCAACTTTCCAATTAAAGCCAAAGTCTATTCCGGCTCTCAAATTAAACCAATGGCAAGCTCTTTAGAACTGTATGGGTCGGGGTGTTAAATCCTTACTATCCCCCGCGTCTTTTAAAATATCAAATTTTAACATTTAAACTCATGACGTCTTTCAAATATGGCAGTAATACTTCCAACTGTATTTGTACAAATCACAAACACATCGGTGAACTTATTTCCTGACTAATACCTTCCGCCCATATTGTCTCCTCTGACAGGTATATCTGTAATATTGATATAGAGATGGACCAGCGGAAGCGATTACACATATCACCTGTGTTTACGAGTGCATCTCCCAGACGGGTTTCTTTCCGTCGATCGGGCGAGACCACCTTTGTCAACAATGACCGGCTCTATCAAAGGTGGCTAGATGACTTAAGTGATAAAGTATTATCCGCTGACCTGTCTAATTAGCCTTGTCATACTACGATTCACCAGGCGAAACGTAAACAATTCTAGGGAGTGGTCAGAGCAAAAAATGTAAGTGCATAAAATATGCCAAATAATAGAACGATCGGTGGGGAGAATGAAGAAATGAAGTGATACTGCCGGAGAGAACGAAAGTTATGAAATGTGCTCAACTGATTTCGTCACACCCGCGTACCTCTGTTAGTCACCCGCGTCAGCACTAGTTTGCTTCGGTCGTATGTAACAAAAAGACATTACTACAGTATTTGAAAAATAATTTAAAAATTAATTAATTTAACAATTAATGCATCTTATCTGCTCGTTCGTTTCGGCGGGTTGTCGTAAGTCGAGACCGCCGTAACCTGAGATCTTACTGTACTAAACAACTGTTAACAAACAATACCAGCATGCAAGATTTGTAGACATTCGGTGAATGTTTTCGTGTTCTGTGTTTATTTGAATAAATACGGAATCTCTTAGTATCATTGTATTTTGATTGTAACATATAAAGAAGATAAATTTGCAAATGTGTGTATTACTAATTACTTATGGTTTTCCACTTTCCCATTGTCGAGAATTTTACCCGAACGAGAATTTACTGTTAAATTCATTTTACTGTTAATATTTCATGGGAGTATAATGTAAAAAAAAAAAAAACGTTCTGTTTATTTCATTTGTTATTTGAGAAGTGTTTGATGTTCTTATTATTATTATTATTTTTTTCGCAATAAAAGTTAGGAAACTGTTTCAAATTTGTATTGTATTTTGTTTTAATAGCTTTATAATTAAATCGATTATACATCTCTAAAATGATGCATACTACCAGCTCAACAGAAGAGAACAAGTGGTAATTTTCAGACTCCGCACTGGTCTCAACAGATTGAGATACCATCTATTCAACAAGTTAACGACAGGAACTGCTGATGAGTGTTACTGTGGCACTGATAAAATGACTGCTGAACATCTGCTTCAAAGTTGCCCCTTATATGCGGAACAGAGAAAGTGCATATGGCCGACGCCAGCTCCTTTCGTGGAAAAGCTCTACGGAGATTCAAATAGCCTCAAACTTACTACTGCTTTCTTTGAAAACATTCAAGTAGACGTCTGAGAGTGTAGGAAGAAGAAGAATACATCTCTAACAAGAGATACATACCTTACAAGACATGTGATCATGCTCACATCTGAGCAACAATGCAAACAAAATTGGAGGAACAGACAATGGTAACATGTTAAGAAGTCAAAGGGAGCTTTTATTGCATTGGGACTTATGATGATAAGAAATTATACAGAGCGAAACAACAGGATGCAATCTGATCATCAGAAGTGGTGTCACTCCATCGATCAAATGTTTTGGCCCCTGGAGATTATCCTTTTCACTCTAAGGAGGTCATAACTTCAAAGTGTCAGCCTACTGTTGTCTTCTGCACAAAGTTTAACCCACTCCATCTTTGTTTGCAGCTTTCATCTTCACTCCCGTTTTTCTGCCAGCTGGAGGCAACTGTGAAAGTAACCCATATGTTGAAAATAAATTACTGTCCTGACCAAAAATCAAAAGAAATCAAGTCCAACACAACATAAAAAAATCTTGTAATCAAATTTCAAGGCTTTCACGTCGATTAATTGTGGAGCATGGATTATTAACAAAACAACTACCAAGAAGTACTTACTTTTATAAATGGGCGCTTGCACAGAATAGAAACAAATTCAAGAATAATTGCAAATGATAAATTAAGCTCTTGCAGGTGCTAGATATGACACCAACTCAGGAATTTTATTGTTGACATTAGAAAGTAGTCCTTGTTCCGGAATCCCCAGGGTAAGAGAGGTTGAAGGAGCCCGAACAACACACGGAGAAGAAAGCTGGAGAGAGAAACGACAAGTATTAGTTTGTTGTTGTTGATGTTGTTGTTGTTGTTGATGGTGTTTAACCAGGGGTTGCTGAGCTTCTCGCTCTTTTACAGCCAATACCAAGTTGAAGCCTCCTTGGTACTATCTACACTGTAGATGTAGGATTTTCCTGTGGCCTTTCTGCAATTCCGAAGCGTGCTGAGTTGAAGAAATGAGCTCCTATTTCTCCAAATTAACTTGCATTTAAAGGACCGCCACATGTATTCCCAAGCAAGGAGTAAGAAGCGCGTGGTATGCTGAGCAGTCCCCGCCGTCCAAGGATGCTTTCCAAATATGCAGAGCTAAAATATTGTACTCTGGTTCTGGGCTCTATCAAAGAATTGTCACGTCCTACACAGAGCCACTTCTCAGCTATCCTTGCATACCATGGGTCCATGGTGAGATCTTCCTGCATGCAGCCAACCAGGTAAAAGCAGGAGTTACGTCTGGGCCTCAAGTGACTCCTTCAAGCTTATTATGCAATGCTGTGTTCTCAACATGTTTCACCACAGGGAGAATCCCTGAGGACCTTTAGCGAACCACACAGCACTGGAAGAATTAGCATGAGTATAGCAAAGATGTGTGCTCCTGTAGAAGCTAAAGGTCATGAAGACGAAGAAAACGAATGACATTTGTCAGCCATTTCTGTCAATCAGGAGGTAACAATATAGATATAAAGAAAAACTGGCTTCATTTCAGGGAAACAGAGGCAAACAGATAAATAAAGAACAGGAAGAAAACTATGAATGACACATGAAATAATGAATCAGATCAAAATCATCAGTAACCTTTAGCGCTCTATAGTGCATTGACCGTCACCAAATTCAAGTTTCCAGTACCATTCGTTTAAGGCCTTTCAATGTCTCTTCTTCTTTTTTCGTCCTGAAAAGGACGTTGGTTGCGTTGTGCCCGTTTACAGCAAAGCTGCAATATTTGCGCTTTTCGGCCGACACATCCGACTTCAGCATTTTTAGGGACTGGATTAGTCTTCCCTCTTCGATCCCGACTCCAGACTGCAGTGATGCAGCCTGTTTCCATGACCACCACTTGAAGGTGGAGTAGGGTCTTGCCCTTCAATGTCTTATTTCTCCTTCTCCTGTCTGTCTCCAACTCCATTCTCCAGTGTGTGTGTTTTTTCCGTCTGTCTTCACCTCTTTTACCCTGGTGATTCTAGAACATGGCGCTTTCTCTTACAAACCTCTACACCTCACGGTAGAAGAGGAACGAATAAGTAAGTAAGATTCTAGTACAGTAACTACCTAGTAATGGTGTCAATAGGCTTCCTCAGTATTTGTCCTACCCAACGTCAAAGCCTTCGTATCACCGCTTATTCCATGCTGCTTGCCATTCGTTAAATACTGGTGAACACGTCACACCCTTTAGGCTACTTTGAAAGGTTGGACATGTGGTCTGCTGTAGAAACTTTCAGCTAAGAAAACGCCAACAACATAAAAAAAGTCAACCAAAGATCAAGATTCATTCATTAATATCATCTTTTTCTGCCCCTATGGAGCGTGGAGTTGACACTGCTGGTGGAAACCACAGCATTCTTACGCTCTTGCGGCTGTGGCTTGAAGTAGCAATTTGTTTTAAATGACGAGTTTGATAGAGCCATGCACGTCCCTTATAATAGTCGCCTCTTAGGACATTGCCAAAGGATTCGTGCACATATTCGTTATTGTCTCCTCAAAGATTCCCGAGAATTACTTGGGGAACAGATCTAAATAACACATATCAAATATTTTGGACACTTAAAGAGCCATATTTGCTTGGAAAACTGTACCTTAAGAACAGTTTGCGGTCAAGTAAAAGAAGAACACGTTTTTTGGCTACAAACTTTTATTTTAATATGTACTAGAAATAGAACAGTTCTGGGATTCTGTTCACAGTTTTATATACATCATCAAGTTATGTGATCTTCTTCAAATTTTTGTGTACAATGTCACTAAGTTATGTGGTCCTTTCACAACTATGTCAATCAATCAATCAATACCCTTTAGCTCCCCAAGGAGCATAGGCCTTCAACAAACACATGCCAAGTCTTCCTGTCACCTGCCATCCGCTCAAGTTCTTTCCAAGTTTTCCTCATCATTTTCACCTCTGTATCCAGTTCTCTTCTCCAGGTGTTTTTTGGGTCTACCTCTGCCCCTCTTTCCCTGTGGTTTCCAGAACAAGGACTTCCTTGTATTGCTATCAACAGGTTTCCTCAATGTGTGTCCTATCCATCGCCAGCGTCTTATTCTGAACTCTTGTTCCACTGGCACTTGTCTGGTTCTTGTCATCAATTCCACATTTGTGACTTTGTCATAACATTTCAGTCCTTCTATTCTACGCAAGCACCCGTTTATAAAAGTCTGTACATTTTTGGTTGTTGTTTTTGTTGCTCTCCATGTCTCAGAGCCACACAATAGGACTGACTTGACATTTGAGTTGAAGATTCTTGTTTTCGTGTTGGACTTGATTTTTCTTGTTCTCCATATGTTTCCCAATGAAATGAAAGCTCCTCTTGCTTTTTGAATTCTTATTTTATTATCAGTGTCTGTCCCTCCAACTTTGTCTATATTACTGCCACATTATGTGTACGATTCTACATCTGTTAGTGGTGTTTCTTCAAGTTCAACCTTGTTATCATTTCTTGCATTTATTCTCATAATCTTCTTTCACAGCTGTAGTCTTGTTAAAACTCTGACTTTCGGCTTTAGTTTTTGTATGGCGGGCCAGGAATATGTCACCCGAAATTCCATCAAACTGGCAGTTTAAAGTGTACCTCGATAGAGAGTTATGTGCTAAATTTCAGATTTCTACGTCATCTCAAACCTAGTTAATCAAGGGCATTAAGATTTGAATCATCCAAACAACTCTTATATCAATATAAATAAAAGCATTTTAAAAAGACGAAGCTGACAGCACTATAGAATCAACAACAAATTTTCTGTCAGAGTTTACCATGCTGTATCAAAAACAAGCCCATGTTGAAGATCCATTCCAAGTCAACTTCTTCTTTGATCCTTGGTCGCTGATTGACTGTGACGAATCAAAGATTCGATCGTTACATTTTTCTGTGACCTCCTTCATTTTCTCTCCTGAGCCCTTCCTTTTGTTTTCTCTCACCCACTCCTTTCTTTCTTGCTTTTTCTTTTCTTTTTCTTTCCGACTTTCTTTCTATCTGTTTTTCATTCTGTCAATCTACCTGGGCCAGTAATATGCCTTTTTTCATTATTCCCTTACGACCCACTCCTTCTTTGGGAAATATATATATATATATATATTTATATTCTTTCATTTATTTCTTTAGCTCCCCAATCCCCAAGGAGCACAAGTCTTCAAAGAACTCATGCCTTTTTCGTGTCATCAGCTGAGGGACTGCCCATGTCTTCCCCATCTCTTTCATTTCTGACTGCAGTTCTCAATGTGTTCTTCCCTCTCTCTCTCTCTCTCTCTCTCTCTCTCTCTCTCTCTCTCTCTCTCTCTCTCTCTCTCTCTCTCTCTCTCTCTCTCTCTCTCTCTCTCTCTCTCTCTCTCTCTCTCTCTCTCTCTCTCTCTCTACCTCTCTTTGAGGACTCTAGAACAATGACTGCCTTTGTAATGCTATCAACAGTTTTTCTCAATATATATATATATATATATATATATATATATATATATATATATATATATATATATATATATATATATATATATATATATATATATATATATATATATATATATATATATATATATATATATATATATCTCTGTGTGTGTGTGTGTGTGTGTGTGTGTGTGTGTGTGTGTGTGTGTGTGTGTGTGTGTGTGTGTGTGTGTGTGTGTGTGTGTGTGTGTGTGTGTGTGTGTGTGTGTGTGTGTGTGTGTGTGAATGTATGCACAATTGGCATGATTCCGTAACTTGAAAAATGATTTTAAAATAAAAAGATTTACAAAAGTGTTTTCTTCTTTAGTTAATACAGAGTACAAAGAGTTCACCTACGGTATTTCTAAATTAATATGAAATCAAATTGCTACACACATATGTACAAACACCATGTCATGTTTCGCTAACATTGTTAAAATATAGGATACAAAAATCTATTAAAAAAATGATAGAAAGAAATATAGATGGAAACACAGACTTAAAGAAAGAAAGAAAGAATTAAAGATTGACAGTGAAAATTGCCAACTACTGTTGCACTATAAAACTTGCGAAAATACAAAAAAGCTAGTTACAACTTATACTGCTTTGTTTTTTTTTGTTTTTTGTTTTTTTTTTAATAGTAAACACTCGTTTATGACCATTTCGTATTTTGCCTTGATAACATTCTGACAGGTCCGATGCCTTGCTACATTGCTCTTGTTAGTTTGTCACGCACATACACACACACACACAAGCAAACAAAAAAAAACTAATTTGATATTGTGCAGTGTTTGACCGTAGAGAGAACACCAGACAGAGCTGGCGATAGAGAGAGAGAATGAATGAGAAAGAGAGAGAGAGTGGGGGAGAGAGAAAGTGACATACGGAAATAAGATGAATACGAATTATGACGATGGATGAGAGATGGGAAGATAAGTGAACCGTGGTGTACCCACTCCCATGTCGTTTTTATAGTGCTTTAACCTTCGATTGCAAAGATTAGCTCGATGTCCCACTAGATGACGGAAAAGGTCAAACCGTCAGACCTCCTGAAATTAAGTCAACAAGAAAGAGCAGGTTACTCTAGCATTCATTACTGCCACTCCCTCATTACTGTATTCATTTTGATATTGACAGATCCCCAAGGAAGCAAGGAAATTACAGAAAAGGGAGGCATGAACCAACATGGTAATCTCCAGAATCCCCATACACAATGTTCACAACATTTGTGAGAAGGTAATTTGAAAAAAAAGGACAGCACTTGAAGTCATGACCTCAAGCGTAACGGCTTCCATGAGTTTGCCATACGCTATGCTGAAACATTGGTACCACGGAAATCAGTTTCTGATGGTCAGTTTATACCTCAAGTAGTGTCGCCATGCTATAGACTTACTTCTGATGATCATTTTGTACTTCTCGGTGTGTCGCCATGCTACACTTACTTCTGATGATCATTTTGTACTTCACGATGTGTCGCCATTCTACCGACCTATGTCTGATGATCATTTTGTACTTCACGATGTGTCGCCATTCTACCGACCTATGTCTGATGATCATTTTGTACTTCACGATGTGTCGCCATTCTACCGACCTATGTCTGATGATCATTTCGTACTTCTCGTAGAAACACATAGTGAATAGAGAAGGTGACTCCTCACTAAGAATAAGAAGCTTTTACGGGGTAATCAGATCTTTGGTGACAAATTCACTCAGGAGTTCCTGTCATAAAATTAACAAGTGATACAACGTAAAAATATCTCCAAAGGATAAAATGTGAGGATAAAAACCAATGCGTAAGCTGCTGGAATACATGATCGCCCGCGCCGCGGGTCAGCAGGTGTTAGACTTGAAGGCAAAACGGAACGAGGATCAAAAGACAAAAATCTGACTGAACGCGTACTTGAACTAGCGAGGTTAATGGACGCAAATTGGTGGGGCAAGGAGGAAAAGTCACGTTCCCCCCCCCCCCCTCCCCCCAAGTTGACATAAAGTAAGGAATTCGACAGAAGGGACCTTGGATATGATACGCCACAGTCATTTATTGGACGCTTTTGCGATACCAAGCCTTTTATTTGAATTCAGCAGCTAAACGCAGATGCTTGAAATATTACAAAATTCAAAAAGTAACTTTTTCTTAATATTAATGTTAGGAATATAAAAATTAGCTGGCCGGATGGCCCATTCTGAGCAGTGAAATAATATGCTTTTAATTATACAGACGGATAGATAATAATGAAGACATTGACAAAAGACTGTGTTGTTCACAACAGCGAAAGACTGCATTGAATCAAACAAGTCACTATTTGCACAAAAATCGCGACCTTGAAGACTCAAGTGTCCAAATCTAGTTAGAATGAAAGAGAAGGGGAATTGGTGGGAGCTGTGGCTAAAAATAACTTTACAGACAAAAATTGTAGAGAGGATGAATAGGTTGGTTCAAAAAACAAGTACGTTTTTGTGAAAACGCAAGTAGAGACGGACAGACTAACAGATAAAAATCCATACTTGACTGAAGCATGACTGAATATGACTTTAGTGTAGGAAATTTGAATCTAAAAAAACCAAGGCAGTGATTGGCCACAGACAATCATATTATCCGCGCTCAGACGAGCTTTTTTGCCATTCCTCAATAGTTGTCCAGTGATAGACACAGTAAATTTCAAGTGTGGTGATTTCCAAATGAAATAAATTGAAATAAGTTCAGGGACGCCATACTATAGCCAGCAGCTCAGCTGAGTTTTGCTAGCATTTCTGTGTTCTTTATTCATAATCTGGTAAGATTGAAATTATTTCTTTGTATATTTTGAATATTGTTTAATGTTTCGAGTGATTTGATACTGCCATATCGAAATCTAGCCTTACAAACAAGTAGGGATTTGCTCTAGACCCCCGCCCTAGTTCAGGGTCTAGGGACAAACAATATACATAAACTCCAGCAAGGGTTAGGAAGGACAGATCAAGTGTTGAGAACAATGAAACATATTACCTATCCTATGTTAGGGCAGGAAACTAATAAATATATTTCAGAATCTGTAGTCTGGGAGGACCTATCTGATGTGAAACCACCATGGTAAAATGTGCTGTATGCTCAGAGAGATCTGACCTGTCTATATGGTGTTGTTGTTGTGTAGTGTTGTGTCCAGACATGGTTAGAGAATGGAATTTTGACACATAGCCAATACTTTGATTGCAGAGCTGTGAGTTTCAGTTGTCACCAAGGCGGTGTAAACTAAGTTGGTGATTTTACCAGAGTGGATCCGTGCAGTAACGTTGTGTCAGAGCAGACTATTATTGCCCCCAAGCACGGAGAGGTGGGGCCACCAGATCTCAGCACCAGAGCTACATCTTCCAAGTTGAGTGAGCCTCTGGTCTGCTGGAAATTCACCAACTCCATTTAGTTACTAACAATCCCATAAAATTCCTGCCATTTCTGGACAGGGTGTAGTCAATATAGACTGGAGTGATGAGGCCACCCCAACAGCACAACCATTAACTATCCTCCCAATTAGATGACTAGTATAAACATTAATAAAACTAAATAGTCTAGTACTTACATATGTACACTCTTGCATTTATTATGTAATATTCCATGCATTTCTTTCATAATTTCTAAATCTTTTATAAGTTCTGGTCAAAATAAAACTTGATCCAGAACAAAATAAATGTAAAAAATTTATATCAAAAATTTTACACACTTGAGTTAGTTCATTTGTTAATATTATTAGACTTAGTAAATAGCTGTGTGTGTGTCTATAAACTATCACACCACATTACATATCATTACCCTAGACATCTAACGTAGCCACATTCATTAGAAAAAAAAAAAGATAAGTGTGAGGTCGTAGTGGTAGCGAGAAGAGCCTTCTGACAACTCTCAGTTACATTTTATCTCAGGAGCCTTCACAGCTGACCTCATGCATCACACGTAGTACCATCACCACCATACAATACCATCAAACCCACTACATATATTGGGGTCTCTTTGTCCCGGGATAATTAGCCCATTAAGTAATATTAGGATCTCCTGGTGGGAGAAATATTGTAAAATTCCCTTAAAATTAAAAGTGTCCCTGTAAATAAAAGTTGGTGAATCTTCACAGCCAGTAATTAGTTAATTAGTTAATTAGAATTATTTTGGTCTAGAATAATTATAATTACTTTAGAGATTGGAAATTTTACTTTGCTTATTGCTAGATTTGTTTAGAAAGTATGGCGGAGCTAGCAAAATTTAGATCAGCTGCTGTGCTGACCGCAAAGGAGATGGGAATGGATGGTCAGATTTTAATTCAATACGTAACGGCTGAATGTGATAAATATATTGAACGGGAAGAAAGGAGATTAGAAAAAGAGGCTGAAAGAAAATTAGAGTCTGAAAGGTTGGCTGAAGAGAAGAGGTTACAAATTGAGGCTGATAGAGAAATTAAGAGGCTGCAGATTGAGGCAGAAGACAAACGACAGCAAAGGGAGGCAGAAGATAAAAAGGCCGAAAGGGAGGTAGAAGATAAAAAGGCCGAAAGGGAGGCAGAAGATAAAAAGGCCGAAAGGGAGGTAGAAGATAAAAAGGCCGAAAGGGAGGCAGAAGATAGAAGGTTGCAAAGGGAGCACGAATTACGACTAAGGGAGCTGGAGTTACAAGGCCAGGCTCCTGAAAATGGTGCCAGCCCTTTTGCCTCAGATGCTACGCCCAGTCTGGGAGCCTCAAACTCAGCTATGGGGTTTCATTTAGACCATTTTGTTGAAAAAGACGATGACATAGAGGGGTACCTAGGACGTTTTGAGTTATTAGCTACTACATATGGGTTAGAGAGAGAGAGGTGGAGTTTAAAGCTATCACAGGGACTGAGAGGTACTTCTTATGAAGTCTTTGCTAAAATGAACAGGGAAGACCAAGACAATTATGACATGTTAAAGCAGGCTTTGTTATTAAGGTACGAGAAGAATGGTGAATTTTATCGTAAGAAATTTAGAAATGCCAAACTGTTGTCTGGGGAGACATACCACCAATTCTCTGCTAGACTGGAAACCTATTTGGAGAAATGGACTGCTCTGGGGAAGACCCAAGATCTTAAAGAAATGATCATGATTGAGCAATTGAGAGAGTCCATGGCTCCAGACATGAGAAAATTTCTCATGGAAGAAGGTGCAGAGAAGTTGGGGGAGGTTTTAAATGTTGCTGAGAGGTATCAGGCAGCCCAGGCAGAGGTAAGTGGTGCTAAAAAGAAGCACATAGATAATTTTAAAGCTCCACAGCAATTTAATAAATTTGATAATAGAGAGCAGGGAAATAAAGGTAGGACAAACTTTGAGCGGCCAAGAAATGCCTACAGAGACAGAAACTCACAGTTCAATGACCAACAATCCAATGAAAGAAAACCGTTTAACCAAGGAAAAAGATGGTGTAAATGGTGCAAGAAGGATAACCATAACACCGAATTTTGTAGAAGGAAACCTTCAAACATTGCTGCAATGAAGTCGGGGACGCAAAGATTAAAGGTTAATCCTAATGGACAACAGGAACCTTATCACCCCCCAGTTTGTGAGGATGTTATTTGTAATGGGGTCACCATAAGGTGCCTTTATGATACAGGTTTGGATTATGATTCAGTTGTGAAGTCTAGCCTAGTGGACCCAAGTCAGTATACCACAGAAACAGTAAAAATACAAGGGGCGACTAAGGACATACCACTCATGACACTTCCCATCGCAATTATAACGGTGAAAACTCGCTATGTGGAAGGAGAAATCAGAGCAGCAGTGATAGATGAACCAATCTACCCTCTGATATTGGGGTGTAGATACGTCTTCTTGGGGAATCCCGAGAGACCTGTGATCATGGCGACAGTGCAGACCAGGTCACAGAAGAAGGAGGAAGAAGGTGAACCTATAAATGCTCATCCAGAGGAGATGAGGAAGGCGCAGGCTGAGGATAGGACACTCAAGCCATGTTTTAAAAAATTGCCCAAATGCCACACACCTCCGAGCAAGGGAGAATATTTCATGAAGAACAAACTATTATACAGGAAGGCCGGAACTGGAATAAATGGTCACAACCAGCTGGTTCTTCCCACTTCATATAGAGATAAAGTGATGGAACTCGGGCATGCGATTCCATTCAGTGGTCACTGTAGTGAAATTGACAGAGATACAACGGTAAAATACTCAAAAGATAACATTTAAGGATAAAAACATAATGCGTAGGCTGCTGATGTACATGATCGCCTAGACCGCGGGTCATCACCCTCCATAAAATTGACTTGCTAGACAGGAGGGGAACGGCGGATCAAAAGAAAAAAAATATGACTGGAAAGGCTAAGGAGACGCAATGGGGGGGGGGATGGAGGAAAGTAAAAATTCACGTCCCCCAAATTGACACGAGGTACGGAATTGGACGTTTTGCGATACCAAGCCTTGATTTGAATTGAGCGGCAGAACGCGGATGGTAGGAAAATTACAAAAAATTTAAAAAGTAATTTTTCTTAATATTAATGTTAGGAATATAAAAATTAGCTGGCCGGATGGCCTATTCTGAGCAATGAAATAATATGATCTTAATTTTACAAACGGATAGATAATATTGAAGATAATGACAAAAGACAGTGTTAGTTTACATCATCGAACAGACTGCCTTGAATAAAAAGTGTCGTTATTTGCACACAAAACACGACCTTGGGACGCAGGTGTTCAAAGTTACTTATTATGGAGGAGAGGGTTTTTGAGCGGTAGCTGTGTGTCTAAATATAAACTTTTTACGACAAAATTTTAAGGGGAGAGAAAGAAAGGTTGTTGCTTCAAAAATCAAGCACATTTTTTTTAGAAAAACACAAGTAGAGACGGACAGACTAACAGATAACCATCCATACTTGACTGAAGCATGACTGAAATGACTTTAGTGTAGAAATTTGAAATTTAAAGTACAACTAGGCAGTGATTGGCCACAGACAATCATATCATTAGCGCTCAGACGCGAAAGTGGGGTCATTCTTCAATAATTGTTCAGTGTTAGACACAGATTTTAAAGTGTGGTGTTTTCCCATATGAAAGACAGTGAATAAATTTAGGGACGCCATACTATAGCCAGCAGCTCAGCTGAGTTTTGCTAGCAATTCTGTGTTATGTATTCATAATCTGGTAAGATTGAAATTATTTCTTTATATATTTTGAATATTGTTTCATGTTCGAGTGATTTGATACTGCCATATCATAATCTAGCCTTACAAACAAGTAGGGATTTTGCTCTAGACCCCCCGCCCAAGTCAGGGTCTAGGGACCAACAAGGTACATAAACTACAGCAAGGATTATGCAAGATAGATCAAGCGTTGAAACAGGTTACCTATCTTCTTTTAGGGCCGACAAATAATAAATATTTTTCAGAATCTATGGTCTGGGAGGATCTGTCTGATGTAGGCCCACCATGGTAACTGTGCTGTTTGGTCAGAGAGATCTGACCTGTCTGTATGATGTGGTTGTTGTGTCAGTGTTGTGTCCAGACGTGGGTAGAGAATAGATTTTGACACATGGCCCATACTTTGATTGCAGAGCTGTGAGTTTCTATCGACAACAAAGCAGAGTCTATTCGGTGGGTGACTTTACTCGAGTGTATCTGTGCAGTTCTTGTGACAGAGACCACCATTATTGCCCGCCAGCACGGAGAGGTGGGACCGCAAGTTTTCAGCACCAGAGCTACAAAAAGATGAGTGAGCCTCTGGTCTGCTGGACATTCACCAACTATTGGTAGTGACTAATATCCCCGTAAAAATTCCCACCATTTTCTGGACATTGTGTAGTCAATATAGACAGGTGTGATGAGGCCACCCCAACAGCACAAACAGTAAATATCCTCCCAAAGAGATGACTACTCGAACTTTTTTTAATAAAACTAACTAGTCTAGTACTTAAATAGGTACGCTCTTGTATTTATATTATGTAACATTCCATGCATTTTTTTTTTCATAAATTTTCAATCCTTCTTTTAAAACAAGTTCTGGTCACATAAAACTTGATCCAGAACCAATAAATGTAATATAATTATATCAAAAACTTTATACACGTGAGTTAGTTCAGTGTATTTTAACACTTGTTAATCTTATTAGTCTTCTTAAATGTCTGCCACATTCATTAAGAAAAAAAAAAAATTAAGTGTGAGGTCGTAGTGGTAGCAAGAAAGGCCTTCTGATAATTCTCAACTACATTTTATCTCAGGAGCCTTCACAGCTGGCCTCATACAATTTACATGTAGTACCATCATCATCATACAATACCATCAATAATAATAATAATAAATTCTTTAAGCGCCAAACACGGCGCATAAGGCAGAAACCAGTGCTCTCCAGGTTGTTCGTTGTGACGCCACTCCTCTTAGCTCTTGCACATTATTTAGGCCCAACGTTCTTCCTTCTCTTATTATTGTTCTTCTGAGTGTTTCTTTTGGTCTTCCTTTTTTCCGCTTACCCTCAGGAACCCAAGTGAGCGCCTGTAGTGGTATTTCTGTTGTTTTTTTGAATTTCGTAGGACATGACCGATATATGACCCCCCATCGTCTTTTCCTTATATAGTCGGAGACATATTTCTGCCTATAGAGTCTTCTCTTATTTGTCGATTAGTCTTGAATTCTTTCCAACTGATGTTCATGAGTTTTCTAAGACATTTGTTCTCGAATGTATTCAGCTTGTTCTCCAATGATTTTTGTTATTTTCCAACTCTCACAGCCGTATGTTAACACTGAGATAACATTTGAATTAAACAGACGAAGCTTGGTATGTATATTCAATGATCGTAATTTCCAAATGTTAGATAATCTATTGAAGGCGCTAGCTGCCAAAGCAATTCTAGTATGGATTTCTCTTGTTGTGTCACCATCCTGAGTCATTTTACTGCCTAATAATTGAAACTTTCAACTTTCTGTAGTTTTTCCCCGTTCAAGATGATATCAAAGGTCTCGTTTACACTACTATAAATTGGGCGGGTCTTGTCCGGATAATTAGCCCAACAGTTAATTAGGATCTCTATGGTGGGAGAAATACAAAGTAGGGAAATAATTGTTAAAAATTTCCTTTAAAGTAAAAGTGTCCCTGCAAGATAAAGTTGGTGGATACTCTCACAGCCAGTAATAATTAATTTGTTATAAATGGTTAGTTTGAATTTTGTTTGAATATAGTACATATTGTAATTAGGAAGTACTTTGTGTATTTAATGGTTTAGAGTTTTATCTTGTATATTTCTTTAATTGTCCAAACTGTTTGGCAGACAGCTAGCTAAAGTTTAGTTCAAGGCTGCTGTGTATCACGAGAGAAGGAGCATGGGGATTGGTTGGTAAATAATTTTAAGGAATTTAAGTAACGGAACCCTGTTTGTGATGTTATTAGAGTGAAAAGGGAAGATGAAAGTAGCTGAAATGAAGAGAAAGTAAGAGGTTACTAAATTTGAAGGCCTCGACTAGAGGAAATTCAACCATCAGATATGCGATGAAGACTTGCAGTCAGAAGAAAAGACAAAAAAAACGGACTTTGACTGCCGAAGGAGTAAATAGGCCAGCAAAGAAAAAAACGACAGCAAGGACGCAAGGGCCAAGGCAGAGGAAAAACGAACAGACAAAAAAGGAGACTACGTGCAGACAGTAAAAAAAGGGTTGACATTGACGTAAGAGCGTTTTGGATGTAGCAAGATAGATAGGGTTGCTGAGTTCGGCACCGATCAGCTCGAACCGGTCATTACGGTGGACTAAGGGCAGCTGTTAGTGAAATACAACCCGCACCGGGCCCAAAGTCTAAACTGAAAATGAACCAACTGGTTACGCCAGACCCCTTTTGCCTTCACGATGCTACGCCCCAGTCAAGGGGGATAGCTCTCTTCAAACTCAGCTATTGGCGGTCTTCATTTAGACCATTTTGTTTGAAAAAAGACTGAAGAACTATAGTGGCTAGAGGGTTACATAGGCACCGTGTTGTTGTTTATCTAGCTACTACATCATGGGTCACAAAGACGAGACCGAGAGGTGGAGCTTAAAGCTTGAGGCGTGTTGGAAGATGTGGTGCTGGGGTATCACAGAAAGGTTGGCAAGGTTAGATATTGAGTGAT
>JAMPIV010017721.1:0-60631 GCA_024509875.1 Oreohelix idahoensis | reverse complement strand
AGGCAGTTTCATCTGAGCAAAGAAAAAGCTCTGCCCCGTGGCCAAATGTTTCTCTGATTTTCTTTAAGAAGAAAATAAAATATTTATAACAAAGCTGCTACATGTCTGTTATTATTTTCTCCAGCTACAAGAACAATATAAAACATACATCTACCATTTATTCAACAGGGTGACAGAAAAATCATGAACTATATTGGGTATAAACGAAACAAATGTCAGAACAAAGAACAGTAATTTCCATATGACAAAACGTTGTACAGTAGACATTCAAAAATCCGGCAACCTCCGGATCTGAGGAGTGCCGGATTTGTGAAAATGCCGGATTTTTTATGGTTATATATTCTGTATATATTTAACAGAAAATGACTACCTGTACACTTTATCTGCGATAGACAATGCACGATGTTTACGTTTTACACCACTTCTTTTATTTGCTGAATCCATAATGGGGCTAAACAGCAGCAAATAAATGATAAAATGAGAAGGAATGAGCAGGAATGCCTGTTAACACGTGCAAGCAAGACCCAACAGCTGCATCAAAACATAAACTGCTCCAGAAAACAGTGGCGCGCCAACGCGGTAAATTTAAAAATGCGCTCCGAAATCCATGCCGGAAATCTGAAGGAACCGGATTATCGATGGCCGGATTTTTGAATGTCAACTGTATTGTATTATTTGTTATTCCCAGAAAAAACTCCTAATTTTTGTGCGGTCTCTAGAGTGTTTGCTGTTAGCAGTTCTATTGCAGTATTTGCAACTCTCATTTGTGTATTTGGCTGTTTTGCATTCAGCATCATGCTGGGTCGGAGTGGCTAAGAGGTATGGCGCCAGCCTTGAAATTTAGAGGTACCGGTTCAATTCCCAGATGAGGGAATATGTTTTATGGAAAAATATTTTCAGAACCAGTGGTCCTAGTGATGTCATACTCCCCCCTGGTCTCCTGGGTAGTGAGATCGGATGCCTAGCCTTCTTGCATAAGGGCGAAAAACATAGGAGGTCCTGTGTGCAAGATGTGCTTGTTAAAAATCCCACGTCAGTTGGAAATCGTAAAGAGTAGGCCTATAAGGCTGCTGCTCTGGCAAAATTTAAAAATTAGAAACCTACCCAAAGCAAAAATATTTATAGAATGTGTGATTCCTATATACACACACATTGGGATCTTGCCAGAGTTTGTGCACTGTGCTGAGATCCTCCTTGTATGATTTAAGGGAGGAGATCAGGGCACTAATAGAGTTGTCCGTGTGCAATGAAGATAGTCATTAAAACCAAACCAAACCTAGAAAAAAAAAAAACTAACATTGTCAAAAATCTGGCATTACAAAAGACCGCAGAAATTGATGCCTGCTTTGAAATCTTGTACTGAACAGATACTGAGTGTAATGTTAATGTGACACGGCAATTTATGTATTAAAATGGAGTGAATTATTTCATTTTGACTTTTGTTTCATGCAAATTAGTTAGCCAGGAGTGAAGAAATAACAACTTAAAAATAGGAAAAGATTTATCAATCACAGTGTACAAAGAAAAATTAAGAAAAAGAAGACTTTTACAATACAGTTATTGAGAACATGTGAGCAAGTTTTGTGAACATGTTGAGCAAGTTTTGTGAATGTGTGAGCAAGTTCTGTGAATACATGAGCATGTTCTGCGAACAAGCTGTGTGAACGTGTGAGCAAGTTTACTGAAAGTGTGAGCAAGTTCTATGAATATGTCAGCAACTTTTGTATATGTGTGAGCAAGTTTACTGAAGTAGGAACAAGTTCTGTGAATACATGAGCATGTTCTGTGAACAAGCTGTGTGAACGTGTGAGCAAGTTTACTGAAAGTGTGAGCAAGTTCTATGAATATGTCAGCAACTTTTGTATATGTGTGAGCAAGTTTACTGAAGTAGGAACAAGTTCTGTGAATACATGAGCATGTTCTGTGAACAAGCTGTGTGAACGTGTGAGCAAGTTTACTGAAAGTGTGAGCAAGTTCTATGAATATGTCAGCAACTTTTGTATATGTGTGAGCAAGTTTACTGAACTAGGAACAAGTTCTGTGAATAAAAGCATTTGTGTTCTCACCATTCTCATTGGACACAACATAGAACATGAACAATAAAAACACGTAAATAAGGTCACACTGTGTACGGAGATACAAGACCCAATGTTTGAACACAAAGATACATTCTATCATGCCCTACTCAAGTAACTTTGCAATTACCCTGTAAATTATTTGATAGTTATAGACTTACCAACATGCCCAGGTTGTATTTATGGTTGTGATGAACCTGAGAATATTTCGAGCTAAGTGTTGTATTTTGAATGTGAGTGAGATTCAGGTTAAAGGTAAGTCTAATAGCTGATACTGCTGTAGGGGAGGGAAGTGTTAGAGACTTCACTATACAAGGTACAGCTTTATGAGGTGGGGGTGACTAGTTCCCTTCATAGCTGCCTTTGCCTTCCTTAACTCAAGATTACAGCAGGTACCCATTTACACCTTGGTAGGCTGGAGTGTGATGCTACCAGATTTCGATTCTGGAACCTGGTAACTTTGCTGCGACAGGCAAGCACTTTAACCATTTAGCCAATCGGAGCACTCTAACCATTTAGCCAATTGGAGCACTCTAACCACTTAGCCAATCAGAGCACTCTAACCATTTAGCCAATCGGAGCACTCTAACCATTCAGCCAATCGGGCGCTTGAATTTAGGTTGGCTCATGAAAAGGTGAATACTATTGGAAGGAATAAAAAACAAGTGTAGTCTGATGCTCGATGATGCTGAAACGATGGCAGGAAACAGCAAGAAATTTCCACAGATGTCACCATTATCATCACTCTTCAGCTACCATAGAGCATAGGCTATCAACAAACATGTCAAGTCTTCCTGTCCCGTGCCGTCTGCTCAAGGTCTTTCTATTTCTTCTTCGTCCCCTTCTTGTCTGTCTCCAGTTCTCTTTTTCATGTGTTCCTTGGTCTCCCTCTAACATCTCTTACCCTGGGAATTCCAGAACAAGGACTGCCTTGTAATGTTATCAACAAGTTTCCTCAATGTGTGTCCAGTCCATCTCCAGCATCGTCTTCTCATTTCTTGTTCCACTGACACTTGTCTGGTTCTTGTCATCAGTTCCACATTAGTGACCTTGTTGTACCACTTCAATCCTTCTATTCTGTGAAAGCACCCAAGTCTGTAGCTTTCTGGTTGTTTTTGTTGTTATCCATGTTTCAAAGCCATACAAATGCCACCCACTTACTTACTTAGTCATCCCTTTTCTACTGTGAGATGTAGAGGTTTGGACGAGTGAGCATCGTACTCTCCTATCGGCTGTTTTCCTTCTGGCCTGGTTCCAATCTAGTCCTCGGCCCTTCAGAGATTGCCTAATGTTGTCCTCCCAGCGGACTCTGGGTAGCCCTGGAGGTCTGGACCCCTGGCTCTTAGTTTCCCATATTTGTCGTGGTAGCCGATCTTCCATTCTGCAGACACGGTTCAACCATCATAGTTGGGACTGTTCTGTTTGAGTCTGCAGCGGCTGAGTTTTGAGGCCTTGCCTTATCGCCTGATTGTGGACCATATCTTTTCTTGTTACTTCAAACACAAAAACAAAAGCTGACGGGAAACAGTAAACTTTCAGCAAAGAAATGACAAACCTTCTTCAGCTTGTTATCCCTGTCCAGTGCTCTCTCCACATTTCCTCTGGTCATATTTGGCAAGGCCATCTACTAATGAAAATAAAACTCAGCCACACAAGACAGAAGATCCTCCGGAGAAGTGCATTAGACAACACAGAGAAAGCCAAAAGGAGTCTGTGTTGCTGACAAACCTTGTTTCTTTTTGGAACACAAGGAGAAGAGAACTGGAGAAGACAATTGAAGACTGACATGAAGGGGGTGAAGAAGACATGGAAAGACCTTGAGCAGATGGCACGGGACAAGAAGACTTGGTATAAGTTTGTTGAAGGTCTATTCTCCAAGGGAAGCTTATGGGTGATGAGCAAAGTAAATATCAGACTAAAATCCAAAGGAGAGCTAGAATTGTCAAATAAAAACACTCACTTACAATTATTTTTAAAATCTGCATTTGTAAATTATCTTTACAAAATAAGTTATGTCAACTGTGTGTTTGCTGGATTTATGTCCAGTGCCCTCGTGTGTCTCTTGCACACATCTTTGAATCTCAGCTGCGGTCACCCAACTGCTCTTTTGCCATATGCCAGTTGTCCGCAGAAAATATCTTTCGGGATGCGACTATCTTTCATGCGGTGGACATAGCCAAGCCATCGTAGTCTGTGCTATCTAAGAAGTGTATGCACGCTTTGAAGGACAGCACGTGACAACACCTCGACATTTGTCACTATGTCTTTCTATGAAATATCGCTGATATGGCGTAGACACCATAGATGGAAGGTAATGAGCCTTCTTTCTTGCTTAGCATAGGTTGTCCATGTCTCGCTGCCATATAGAAGTGTGCTGGTGATGCAGGCGTAATATATCGCAGCTTTGGTCTTCGTTGTGAGTTTCCCCAAACACGCATTGTAAGGCCGGCAAAGGCGGCTGCAGCTTTCCAATGCGGCTGTCAATTTCTGTGTCCAGAGAGAGTTTGTTGTTGATGGTAGACCGCAGGTAAGTGAAGTGGTGCACCACCGCCAACTCACAGTTATCGATAGTGATAACTGGTGCAACATCCACATCCTGACACAGCAACATTTGTTTTCTTTAGACTTATCACATACAGAGATAGTGATAATTTTCAAACTGAGAACTGGCCACTGCAGACTTAAATACAATTAGCTCAAAACAAGCACCAAAAAAAAAAAAACAATCGGGCAGACATGATATATGTTCGTGTGAAGAAGACAAACAGACAGTAGAACATGTCCTACTTTCAATACTGCTATTCTGCGCAGACACCCATTTGTGAAAGTCTGAACTTCTTGGTTGTCGTTTTTTATATATTTTATTTGCAATATAAATAATTACAAAAATCTAATCTATTCTAATAAATATTCTAATAAATAGATTTCTTCAATCTAGATATAAATTAGATCATTCAAAATGAAATGCTACAGAAGGATGTTGAGAATACTTTGGACAGAACAAAAGACCAACAGAGAAGTTCATGCACTCACTAAATGTAGAGGAGAATTGGCTCTTAAATACCATCGCAATAAGGAAGATGAAATATTTCGGTCATATAAAAAGACATAATAGTCTGGAAAAATTAGTAATGGAAGGCATGGTCCCTGGAAAAAGGGGAAGGGGACGACGGTGGATCCAGGACATCACAGAGAGTCTGAACTTGTCTTTGGATGATGCAGGTCGACTTGCCCAGAATCATGATTCGTTCAGAGAGACTGTAATGGAGACGACGTTCTGGAGAGAATACGTCACATGATGATGATATTTCTTCATGATAACTGACAGAAATCTGACACACACACATCATTTACAACGTAATATAAAAATACCTAAAAAAAATACTCATGCCTTTACACAGGGTCAGTCTTAGTAATTGCGAGGCCTGATGAGGACCATTCTGGTGGGGCCTGCTGGACTTAAGGTTATATATTTGTTATAACACATTTTGTGTCAGCCTATGCCTAACTAATATACATATTTTTTTCATTTTTAATACAATGTAACAGCATGTATTCCTGATAGCTGATCTGAAATAATTTTCATCTCCAGTTTTTTCACAGTTGGAGGCAGGGCCTCTTTGTGAGCACAGGGTCGGATTGAGTCAAATAGGTTATATTGCCTCAGACCGGCCCTGCCTTTGTTGACAATGAAATTAAAGAAAATCCAGCAGCTAAGAAATGAGCTTTAAAATGAAAATCCATCTTATCTTGTGAAGAATAAGACAATCATGCTCCGCCCTCAAGGTCTGCCCAAAAGCTCTTATTGGTCGCCTAGTCTCTCTCTTGGAGAACATCTCCTCTCTCAGCTTGTTCAGGTAATTGTTGTACTGGTAGTCGCAGATGATAAACATTGGAGCAAACTGATGGCCCAGTTTTTCCAAGGCTCCTATCACACGATTCTCACCTGTTCAATAAATGGCCAGTATCAAGAAAAAATAATAATTTCAAGCAATAATAATATTATCATTGTTATTTCCCTTTTCACACCTTTTAGATCATGCGGCAACCATTGAAGCTCGTTCCCTGGCAAAAAACGTGCACCAAAGCATTCATGTACTCTTGCAGGGGTTGTTTATGTTGCAATGTGTTATACATGATGAGGCTGCTAACTCAATGCAGTAGATCAGAGGTATGGAGCCGTCTTTCTTGCTCAGCATCGGCTTCATTAGCTGATAAAATAGTTACAGAGTTGATCTCTTCATTAGCTGATAAAATAGTTACAGGGTTGATCGATACATTAGCTGATAAAATAGTTACAGAGTTGATCTCTTCATTGGCTGATAAAATAATCATAGAGTTGATCTCTTCTTTGGTAATAAAATAGTTAATGTCTTCATTAGCTGATAAAATAGTTACAGAGTTGATCTCTTCATTAGCTGATAAAATAGTTTAGTTATAGAGTTGATCTCTTTATGAGCTGATAAAATAGTTACAGAGTTGATCTTTTCATTAGCTGATAAAATAGTTCAGTTTTAGAGTTGATCTCTTCATTAGCTGACAAAATAGTTCAGTTTTAGAATTAATCTCTTCATTAGCTGATACAATAGTTTAGTTATAGAGTTTATCTCTTTATGACCTGATAAAATAGTTTAGTTATAGAGTTGATCTCTTTATGAGCTGATAAAATAATTTAGTTGTACAGTTGATCTCCACCTGTGTGTTACCGGGGCCCGAAAGGGGAGCAAAGAATAGTAAAACTGTTCCCTGCCATGCATGTCCTAGAAAGCAACTATGGAGGGTTGGGCATGGGGCTGGTTACCCCATCCTGAAAAAAAAAATTTAAACCACAAAAAACTTCAACAAACATGGACAAGTCAATTAAGGAAAATAAAACATAGCCATCCAAGACAGGGGAAGGTCCTCTCGCAGGGAGGCATATGATGCAACACAGAGAAAGCTGAAAGGAGTCTGTGTTACTGACTAACCTTCTTTCTTCTAGGAGAACCTCCAGATTTGGCACCTGGAATATTCGAACATTAAACAAACAAGGGAAAGTGGCACAAGTAGCAGCAGAAATGAGGGAATATAAAATCGAGGTTCTGGGACTGTGTGAAACAAAGTGGAAGGGGGTAGACAAGAAGAAACTTATCACAGGTGAATTGGTGCTGTCCTCAGGACATGAAGACGAAACTTCACACCACAGTGAAGGGGTAGCTCTTATGTTATCTAAAGAAGCACAGAAAGCACTCATCGAATGGGAAGCCATTGGACCCAGAATAATAACAGCTACTTTTAAAACAGCTAAAAAGAAAATAAATGTAAATATCATCCAATGTTATGCACCAACTAATGACAAAGAAGAGTCTGTGAAAGAAGCATTTTATACTAGACTGCAGGAAATTATGGAAAAAGTAAAAAGAAGAGACATCACAATTTTGATGGGTAACATGAATGCAAAGATAGGTACAGTCAACACCAGCTTTGAAGAAGTCATGGGAAAACATGGGCTAGGAATAATGAATGAAAATGGGGAACTATTCTCAAACTTGTGCTTCAAATCAACTGGCTATAGAAGGAAGCATGTTTCCACATAAGAGAATACATAAGGCAACTTGGATTTCACGAGACCATAGAACAGAAAATCAGATTGATCATATATGCATAAACAAGAAGTTTAGATCATCATTGCAGGATGTAAAGGTATATAGAGGAGCAGATGTGGCATCAGATCACCACCTTCTGATAGCCAAAGTAAAAATGAAACTCAAGAGATATGCAACAATGCAAAATTATAGACAACAATTTAATGTAGGACATCTAAGAAATCAAGAAACAAATATGCGGTCACAATATCCAACAAATTCCAAGTGCTCCAACAGCTGGAAGATGTAGAGAATACAGAAGACTATTGGCAGCAAATCAAAACGGTATGGAATGAGACGTGAAGAAATACTGGGGAAAAGGGAACGACAACAAAAAGCATGGATAACAACAGAAACCATCAATAAGATAAAAGACAGAAAAAACAAGAAAGCAGATTTAAACACAAGCAAAACCAGAAGTTCCAAAGCCAAGGCTCAAGAAGTGTACACAGAAGCTAACAAAGAAGTAAAAAGAAGTATCAAAAGAGACAAGAGGAAGTATATTGAGGAGTTGGCAAGAGAGGCAGAAGATGCTGCAGCCAAAGGAAATATGAGAGAACCGTATAACAGCACAAAGAAGCTAACAGGGAAATACACGCAAACAAGTTGCCTCATAAAAAACAAGAATGGAAAACTTCTCAGTGTCACGAAGTGGATTTAGGTTTATAGAGTTTGCCTGAATGAAAGCAAGACCCTAGTAGGAGAAAGTCTGAGAAGATAGAATTTAGATGGAAAATGACATGCCTGTGGACAGGTGAGACTATTGGCTCAAGAGATAGACCCAGGATTTGAATCTCCCCCTGCCGCTTCGTGACTAAAAAAATTGCTATAGTCTCCCCGCCTCTGACTGCCTTGAAACACAAGGAGATAAGGTGTATAAATACGACCACAGGCACCACTATACAGACGACGTAAAGTAAGTATAGTAAAGAGTAGAATCTGATCCAGTAAATATATGTATATATATTTATTTACAACAATAAAGCATTAAAATATCATCAAGCAATCATATAAATAGCGTGCGCTGTTGCACGGCCTGGAAAAAAAAAACCAAAGTACACATTCAATTAGATAGAGAGACAACAACAAAAAAAAACCCCACGCGCATTCACTCTTCCTGTCAACCTGCTGAGGAACAATAAAATGGTTAGTGATTAAAACAACTCTAATATGGTGGGGCTGTCAACTCTAGCCTCCACTCTCTAACACTAATAAATTTCTACTGTCTCAGTCCTGGTGATTTTTCCTCAACGAATGGCTACACAGCTTTCTACTTGTTAGGCGATATGCGCCGATAACTACACCACAAGAATTGCTAAAATAATAGACTTGGTTTTTAGCTGATGGCTCAGGGTCTATCTGTCAAATGAATACTGAACAGACCCTACTGGTCCTGTCTATATTCTCCCTCCTTCTCTCTCTATCTCTATCTCTCTCCCTTGGTCTCAGTGTCTCTCTAACACTCGACGACTGATGATGCGGCGTCTCCGTTACGCTCTTCTCTCGTTACTTTCAGGACCTAGGTATGGTAACCCTGTCACCTGTTCCTGAATTCTGCGATGATGATGATTAAGTTCTGGCGTCAAGCATGAGGTACTTGATGAACTGTCGACAAAACTTCTCTGCTGCTGAATAGCTTCCCTCTTTTAACCCGCTCCGGAGTTAGAGGAAAAAACCCACAGCCTTGATTTCCGGCTGTACGCAATTGAAACCAGTCTCACGGCCACCTGCCGTTGCTAGAGACTATAATAGCGATGCTCTCGGCTGTATGATAAATAAACCACCGTCCAGCTGAAGCATAGGGACTTCACTGCCAGAGACCATAGGTCTGACCCTTAAGATAGGTCCTGTTGCCGTGGGTAATTTTGCACATGGGCAAATTTACGCTCCCCCACTATTCTTGCCGCGACTCGCTGAAATTAAAAGAAGATGCGTCTATTGTATAACAATTCCAACCTGACGCATCTCTAACCTAACTCCCCTTCACTCGTCATTTACAACAATACATAAAATAATATTGCCCACGTGGCTCACTCATCATGTACAACAATACAAAAATTAATATTACCCACGTGGCACTTAAATCTCTCTCCTCCCTCACCCCCTTCTCTCGTTCTGAAAACGATACATAAAATATTTCTATTCCACGTGGCACTTAAATCTCCCTCCTCCTCTCTCTCTCAACTAAAATCCGCCAGCCAAATAAACAAAACCTGTCTGACGGGCCACTTGGTCGTCACACATGGCTACCCACGTGTCAACATTTTCACCTCGGGAACTTCTTTTGTCCGAAATTCCGGGGTCTCCCTTTTTTAACATTTAAACATGAGGTTTCCTATTTAAGCCCCAATTTAAATGAAATATTGCTATAGGCATAGTTTACTCCTCTAAGCAGTAAAATTCACTTACAACGTAAATCTGAACCCTCCGACAATATTTCTCACATTTAAGGCTCAGTAAACTTAACGAACGCACCAGGGATTTCCCCATAAAATTACATTAGTAAATACACAGAAATAAATGGTGGTTTTTACATAACATTCTACAAATATGGGCACACGTGTTTCTCACAACTTCCCACACTCCTAACTACTGCCAAAATCATAGAAAGAATAAGCACACTGTTGCATTTACGTCGTTCTTCAAAAAATGATAATGGATGGCACTATCGTTTATTTTAAAACTGAAAAGTTAATGTCCCCCGAAGAAATTAACTACGGGCGAATTTCTCAAAGAACCCTCTAATGAATAAACGATAATAAGATAAAATCCTACATACCAATTCATCGCTGGTTTTCCCCGCAATGGAGACGATAAATTACGTAGTCTGACGGCTGGCACTTATTTTTCATAGAGACCGAATCCCCGTTTTCTATCTCATTATATACAAGAGAAAACACCCACGCGAATTCCCGTCCTACGCAAATCCTGGACCAATGGGAGCGCTAGAAAAATCAATACTATCAACCCACGCAACTCCCGCGTGCTTACAATTGCGTCACGTTACCTGACGGCCGCGTGCTTCCGGACTCGTCATATCGCGTGCCGGAAAGGGCGATTATTTTCGCAAACAACGAAATCTACGGGAATCGCGAAAAATCATAAGAAAGTAAAACTGGCCGAGTGAAAAATAAACCTACCACCATAAAATGAACCCATTAAAATTACCTCCTCAAAAATACCGAACACGATATATTCACATGAGAAGAAACAAGGCAAACCCATATAATTACAAAGTGAAGAGAAATGGTGAAAACTCAAACTAGAACCACAGAATCGGGCCTGTTAAAAGCCAGAATTACAGTGTGGCATCACACTCAGCAATATACAAGAGCAATTGAAGAGGTGGACAGAATATTTTGAGAACCTTCTCAATAGACCAGCTGCACAAAACCCCCCAGACATCCAGCCAGCAGAAGAAGAGCTACAAATTAACTGTGAAAGACCAACGAAGGAAGAAATAAAGAAAGCCATAAAGCTTCTAAGAGATGGAAAAGCGGCTGGACCTGATGGCATTCCAGCAGAGGCCATCAAAGCAGATATCGACACAGCTACAGAGATGTTATATAAATTACTTGGTAAAGTCTGGGAAAAGGAAAAGATACCAGCAGAATGGAAGGAAGGATATCTGGTTAAGCTGTCTAAGAAGGGAAATTTACAAGAGTGCACAAATTATAGAGGAATAATGTTACTATCAGTGCCAGGAAAAGTATTAAACAGGAATATCCTTGAGAGATTAAAAGAGTCCATAGACAAGAAACTGAGAGATGAGCAAGCAGGTTTTCGACAAAACAGATCCTGTACAAACCAGACAGCCTCTTTGAGAATAATAGTTGAACAAAGTCTGGAATGGAATTCACCATTATACATCGGATTTGTTGACTATGAAAAGGCATTTGACATTTGGAGTTTCCCCGAAGATCATTAATTTAATAAAGAAAACATATGAAGACATGACATGCAGAGTTCTTCATGAAGGACAGCTTACAGAACTGTTTGGGATAAGAAAGGGAGTGCGACAGGGATGCCTCTTGTCTTCATTTCTTTTCTTACTAGCAACAGACTGGGTTATGAGAACACTGACAACACACAACAGAAATGGAATCCAGTGGACTCTGACTAAGCAGTTGGATGATCTGGATTTTGCTGATGACTTGGCTCTTCTCCCCATAACCGTAATCAGATCCAGGACAAATTGAAAACACTCGATGAGAGGTCACAGCAATTGGGTCTGAAAATACACAGGGAAAAGACAAAAATAATGAGAATAAATGCAGGTAATGATAACAGGGTTGAACTTGAAGAAGCACCAATACAAGATGTAGAATCGTACACATATCTTGGCAGCAATGTAGACAAAGTTGGAGGGACAGACAGTGATATCAAAATAAGAATATAAAAAGCAAGAGGAGCTTTCATTGCATTGGGAAATATATGGAGATCAAGAGAAATCGGATCCAACACGAAATAAGAATCTTCAACTCAAATGTGAAGTCAGTCCTATTGTATGGCTCTGAGACATGGAGAACAACAAAGACAACAACCAAAAAGCTACAGACTTTCATAAATGGGTGCTTGCGTAGAATAGAGGGATTAAAATGGTATGACAAGGTTACCAACGTGGAACTGATGACAAGAACTAGACAAGTGCCAGTGGAACAAGAGATGAGAAGAAGACAATGGCGATGGATAGGACACACACTGAGGAAACCTGTGGATAGCATTACAAGGCAGTCCTTGTTCTGGAACCCCCAGGGCAAGAAAGGCAGAGGTAGGCCAAGAAGCACATGGACAAGAGAGCTGGAAACAGAGGTGAAAATGATGAGGAGAACGTGGAAAGAACTTGAGATGATGGCACATGACAGGAGGACTTGGCATGTGTTTGTTGAAGGCCTATGCTCCTTTGGGAGTGGAGGGTTATGAATGACAGTTGATCTCTTTATGAGCTGATAAAATAGTTTAGTTATAGAGTTGATCTCTTTATGAGCTGATAAAATAGTTTAGTTATAGAGTTGATCTCTTTATGAGCTGATAAAATAGTTACAGAGTCCTATGTCCTTACTTACAGGACAGCAGCATGCCAGACAATTTATCAACTCAGTTTTTGATCCTTACGGAGCAGACAGCCACCACTGCAGTAGGCTCCCTTGCTAGATGAACATGTGTAGTGGTAGCTTCTGTAGCAATCATATTTCATCAACATCATCATGTTCCTCAGTGCTCCTTATGGAGCCAACGCCACAGCTGATCCTGCATAAAGCCGTTATATGCTCTTGCTGTGGTGGTTTCTGTGGTAATTCATTTTAAATGTTGAGGTAGCCAGCCCATGCAAAACCTCAGACAATAAACAATGTTGAAATAAGAACATTTCAACTTCAGAAAAATGAGATATTTTAGAAAATGGGCTAGTAAGACACAGAACAAAATAAATATTATTGTTGTACACAATGAAATTGCCAAGGATGTTTCTGAACTAAAAGTTTAGTTATAGAGTTGATCTCTTTATGAGCTGATAAAATAGTTACAGATTTAGATACACAAAGAAGCAGAAGATGAAATTATCAAGATATCTGGCTGGAATGTAGTAGGGTCAACCATTTGTATCAGTATGCTATTCCAGGTCATGTGGATAAGTCTTACCTTCATCTGCCCTAACATCTTTGGTCATGACTGCAGATAAGATATCCACATCTTGCAAAGCTTCTAGACGGGCACTTGACACAGGTCTGTTCTGAGGGGGCTGCTCATTTGAAAGCTTCACACTGTTGCTTGATGATGAATTTGATGACTGTAAAAGTGAGATGCTGAAGGTGGGTGATGATCCCGGGGTTGTCACAGAACTTTTGGATCCTGGATTTTGGTTTAACTGAATCACAGAAGCTGATGTCTGGTTCTGAATGCTGCTCTCTGATCTTCTTCTTCTTCTTCTTGCGATCGCATCTTTGATGATTACACCGTCAGACGAGTTCTCATGATGAATTCGACTGTTGTTTGAAGTTCCTCTTTAACTCCATATAGCTTTGAGTTTAGTATTGTTATCTGCTTTTCATTTCCGGGTACACCACAATGAGATGGTACCCACTGAAGTATGGTTCTCTTTTTTGGCAGCTACCTTGTTTAGTTCATTTCTCAGATGTGGGAGTTTACCACCCTTGAGAGCTTGCAGGACAGACAGTGCATCTGTGAGGATGACTACCTGGTGGCAGTCAGAGTTGGTGTTATAAATCATATTTGCAGCTTGCTCTAGAGCTTGAACCTCAGCTGTATAGTTGGAACAGAATTTACCAGTGGGAATGTGGCCTAGTCTCATAGTGGTTGTCAGGATATGAGATAAAGATACCGGCACCTCCATTCCTAACAGCATTAGTTGCTGATCCATCTGTATAGGCATGTATCCATGATTGATCGGGATAGCTTTCTTGGATCATACATCAATGTAGCAGTTCGTTTTTGCAGATCATTATACTCACATCCACTTGTGAGACCACTGACTGATGTATTAATTTGGAGGGCACTGCTGGCCTGCTCCCATGGTACAGGGTATAGGGTGGGCTTCAGTGGTGTTGTCTTCATGGATAGGTCTTCTTGATGCTGTCTTATAAGTCTTTTCCCCCGATGCACAAAGCTGCTACGCTTTAGACGTCCCAATGCCAGATCATCTAGTCTTTCCTTCATTGGGTGCATTGGCATACTGTTGTACTTTTCCATCTGGATCATGGTTTTTGTGTCTCTTCTATGGGACAATGTCTGTAATCCAGCAACCTTCTGCAACGCTGTTATTAGTGGATTTTTCATGGCTCCTGTAATGAGCCTGAGAGCTTGATTTTGCACCTTGTCCAAAGACTGCAGATGTGAGTTAGCAGCTGATGACCATGCTGCTGAGCTAAACTCTAAGTGTGGTCTTATTACTCCATTATAAATCTTCTTTAGATTTCGTTCATTTGCTCCCCAGTTGGTACCTGCTAATTTTCTGAGTATGCCTAGTCGTCTTCGGGCCTTTCCTTCTGCGTTTTCAATATGCTTATTCCATGTAAGCCTTTGGTCAAATGTCACCCCAAGATAGGTGGGGTAGCTTTCTTCCTTGATCACGGTTGTCCCTAAGTGTATGTTAGCTGATTTGTCCTTGGGGGCGAGGGAGAACAGTGTTGTGGAGGTTTTGTCTGTGTTTATTGTGATAAGCCATTTCTCTGCCCATGACACTAGCATGTCTGCTGCCCGCTGCATTCTATATTTTGCTGTGGTGACATTTTCATCAGCGCACCAGAGTACTAGGTCATCTGCATATAAGGCAGCTTAACTCCTGCAGGGAGATCTTTCACCAGGTCATTGATGTAAACAAGGAAGAGTGTTGGGGAAATTACTCCTCCTTGAGGTACCCCCTGATGGAGCAACACTTTTCTGCTCTGCAGACCGTCAAGAGTGACTCTAGTACTCCTGTTATGCAAGTATGACTGGATCCATTTCATCATGTTGCCTTGGATTCCACTTCTCCTAAGTTTTGCAATGAGGCCATCTTTCCACACCTTGTCAAAGGCCTGCTTGAAGTCGACCCAGATCGTTAGGACCTTTTTCTTCTCCTGGAAGGCATCTTCTATTGCTTGAGACAAGTAAGTAACTTGGTGTTCTATACTGTAGCATTGTCTAAATCCAGCTTGTTCCGGCACCAGGATCTGCTCAGACTCTAAATACCATTTCAATCTGTGGTTGACTATTCGCTCCATAGTCTTCCCAACACAGCTTGTGAGACTGGTTGGCCGGTAACTTGCAGCCTCGGTCTTACATTTCCCTTTCTTTAGTATGGGTATTGTGATGGCTTCTCTCCATACTTGGGGTACCGTTCCTTTCAACCAGCTGTGGTTGAATATCTCAAGCAGTTTTGTCTTTGCTGCTGAGCTCAGATTTACTAGCATTTCGTTGCTGATTTTGTCTGGGCCGGGTGACTTTTGAAACTTAAGCTTGGAAATAGCCTTCTGTAGTTCTGCTAGTGTGATGGGATCCCTCATTGTGGCAGGCGTATGTGTCAGTCGCATGGGTGCCAGTATTTCTTTTCTTATCTCTCTCTGATGAATCATATGTTTTAATGGGTTAAGTTGCTTTCTGAACTGTATCTTCTAGCAAACAAGTCTGCAGCTTGTTTTCCTCTGAAAAGTTTGCCACCTTCATTTAGAGACTTGACTAATCTCCAAAGTTTCCTGCCGTCTTTCTCAAGGATTCAGCGATGCCGTTTTAGTTCTCCAGCTTTTTCCATTTTTCTTCTAGCTTTGTTTCTCTGAAACTCTGCTACAGCCTTTTTCCATTTGTTGTGAGTTTCAAGTGAAGGCTGAGACTCTGCGTCCTTTCTAGCCTTGTCCATAGCTTCCTGACGTTCTTGGAGTGAGCTGGACCAGTATGGGAGGTAGTTACGCCGGCATCCTTTGGGAATGGTTTCTTTTGCAGCTTGTAGTGTGCATCTGTTGAAGTCTTTTACCACTTCATTAATGTCTCTGTTCTGTACCTTGAGGGTAGACAGCAGCGTGTTCACCTGATGCCTGAATAAACCCCAGTTGATTTTTTTGTAGTTCCATCTTGTAATGGCTGGGCCTGTACTGAGAGTTGCACTCTGGACAGTAAGAAAAGATTGGGCGATGGTCGCTTCCCCCTAGTTGGTCTCCTACTTCTCTACTAATAGATCCAGCTATATCTGGTGTGGAGAAGGCAAGATCTGGTGTTGAAGTTGTGTGCCATCCTCTGGAGTAGAAGGTAGGAGTATCTGTGGCATTATTGACTAGGATTAGGGAGTGATCATCTTGCCAAGTTTCAACCTCTTCACCTCTGTGATCCAGATGGTTATAGCCCCAGCTCTGGGAGTGGCTATTAAAGTCTCCAACTGCTATAAAGTTGGTGGCTGGTACCTGTATAGAGCTGAGACTCAGGGGTTTGTTGTTCGGACAGTAATAGTTCAGGAGTTCTATTTCCATCTTGTCTACCTTTATCTGCAACAGCTGATATTCTGCTCCATCCATGAAGGTTTTCCTTTCGTATGCAGGAATGTTATTCCTTACAATAGTAAATACTCCTCCTTTTCGTCCTATCCTTTTTCTGTCGGATCTGAAGCATTGATATCCCCTTATTTTAAAGGTTTGATCTGCTTTCAAGTGAGTCGCTTGGATACAGCAAACACTGACTTGCTTCTCATACAAGATGTTTTCCAGCTCTGTCTTTTTGCTGTATCCAGCCTGCTTGCTGTTCACTCCCTCTGCATTCCAGTGCATCATGACAAGTGGCACTCTGGGTTTCTCTTTTTCTGTTTTGTTTTGGTCAGTAGATCTCCACCGCCGTCTGCTGACTCCACAAGACGGTCTAGAGGGTCCTCCAGTAGCTGAGGGTGGGCTCTGTCGAGGCTCAGAGCCCGGCACTGCACCTGCCTGGTGGAGCTCCACAGGGCGAGCACCAGTACGAGATTTATTTGACGGTGTACTCTCCATAGAAAAAAAAAGCGAGTTGCGTGATACTGTGGTTTCCGGTGCGCCTTCTGGCCCAGTATCTATGACTTTAGCACCTGTTCAACGGGAGAGTGGGCTCATCCCTAATCTGTTTATGTTCCCAGTAGTAGACTATTCGCAAGCAGCCTGGGGTTGTCACTGCTCTGCGCGGACCTTGTTTACCGAGGCGGCGTCCGAGCTCGTATGGTGAAAATATGGTTGCATTATCTTCAAAATAGCCCTGTCTTTCCTGCCATCCTGCAACTTTGAGTTAGGGAGTTCTGAGCTCCAGTCTCTTTCCCAGGCATTTTATCCTGGCCTGGCACGCATACAGAGGACCCCACTTCTGGTTCTAAGTTAGCAGTTGGGGACAGGTGGGGTAGCACACTGTGCATTCCCCGTCATCCAGGGGGCTCTCCAACTATGCAGAGCTTGCACAATGCTGTGCTCTGGTTCTGGGCTCACCCAAGGAATCCTCACGTCCTGCACAGAGCCACTTCCAGATACCCACCACCTGCCAACCCCCCATTGTAGAAATCTCCTGCATGCGGCCATCCAGTCAAGAGCCAGTATTAAGTCTGGTGCCCAAGTGATCCCCCCCAAGCTCAGTGTGCAATTCTGGGTTCTCATCATGCTGCAACACAGGGGGGATTGTGATGCTCAGCCATCTCTCTCAACTCTGCACCGATAAGTGACATCGGGGACTTAACTGAGTCTCAGTACTGGGAGGCCCCGTTTCCGGGTACACCACACACAGCCAATTGAGGCAACGGTCGCCGTGGGCGTGTCTTCAGTGGGGAAGTTGTGGAGTCTTCCTGTCCATGTTCTTGCACATCCTAACACTGCCCGCAAGACATCGGAGGTTTGGAGAGTGGCCTTCTCTGCTTTTTTGAGCCGGGGTGGGCTCCCCGGGCAAGTCTCGATGGGGATCGGGACGTGTCCACGCGCCAGTGGGCCCAGCATCGGCCGCATCTGTTGGAGGACTTGCTCTGCCAGGTTTGAGTTAGTAAATTCCAACTTTGTCATCTTCTTGGCATTGTGATGCTGGGGTGCCTGTGGATTTCCTAACGCCCCGGGTAGAAGCCAGAAGTGTACTGTGCCAGCTCTGGGGGAGATAAAGGGGTGTTTCTGCGTCTCCTTGTGATACGTAGCCAAGGTAGGGCTCACAGTGCTCTTTCCCCGCCACCAAATTGCCTGCTGGTTACGCCGAGTTCTCCGAGGCTCTAGGCATGTGACCAAGAGTTGAAGGCAATAGGATCGTCACGTCCTGAGTCTCTGTGCCTGTACGATGGGTTCCGATCTTCAGGGAGCAGTCCACACTCGTTCCCCCTCCCAAGACTTGTTCAGTATCCATCTGGCTCCTTCCCACCCACAGAGGGCGTGTACGGTGTAGTGCACCGGTTTTATTATCGAGGTTTGCTCCTCTAGATCCGTTGTGTTTAGCCTGAGGATTCGCACCCTCAGTTACCAGGACTACCTCGAGGGGGTGTGGCTCTTCACCACGCACAACGATCTTGGGGTATGAGAGGTTTTGCTAGGCCAAGAGACTAACACCGCAATGGTCGCTCCTTTCATGAACAGAATTCACTAGGCCTAGGGTGAAGCAAGGGGGGAAACCCACTACCCACAACACCAGCACATCATACCCCCTGTCTGTAGACTTTGCCCCTGCTCTCTGATGAATCTTGGCTGTCATCTTGTATTCTGATTGTCAAAGACTTTACTACATCATTCATGACTGGGCTTGAACCTTCTGTCCTCCGTAAAACAGGGTCATGGAGAACAGGGTCATGGACATTCTCAAACAGAACAGACAATTCTTCAAGACCTGCTTGATCATTGCAACCACCATGTCTACTAGTCGAGGCTTTATTAGGGGGAGAAGGCTGCATACATTCACTGCTAATGGTGTTTTTAATCCTTCCTTCTGAGCGACTGCCGATATTGTTTTCATTCCCGCTATTCTCTTCCACAGACACTTTACTGTTCAGGTTTTCACAAGTTCCATTCTTGCATGTCTCTGAAGCAAGAGAAATTTTCCCTGCGGGTGAGTTGCTTTTTGTAGATTGCAAATACTCAGCCGACTTCTTTAAAGACTGAATATTAAAATTGATAGGTGGCACACGATATGTCACTTCCTCCACATTAGGATAATAACATGCGACATACTCATCCATGAAGTCATCAAATGGCTTTGTCACGCCATCAATTGTCAGTTTCAGCTGGCTCACATCCTAGACAGAAAGTAAAGATGTAGTTTCACATAACTGACATCCTAAAGATACCGTATTCAAAAGTAGTTTTTTTTTCTTTAATATAATTTTCTTTCTATTCATTCACACCTTCAGCTCCACAAGAAGCATAGGCCTCTAACAAACACTTACTGTCAAATATAATGTACAGAACTGTCAAATAGCAGGTTTTAATAAACAAGAAAGTCAGAATATAATTTTTTTAAACACACTTCTGGATGAGCTAAAAATTAGACAGGACTGACAGTCCTTGACATTCAGTGTCTAAAACAGTGCTGCTTAACCTTTCCGAGTCTGGCACCCATTTACAGCATCTTAAGAAGCCTTGCACAACTTTATCTTCTAGCTTGCAAATATGCCAGAAATGTGAAATAGACATAGAAATTAAAAGTAATATATCAGTTTATTCATATATTTAGTGCATGTAGTGAGCCTGAAAAAATGGGACACCAGCCATTACAGGCATATGAATCAGAAGTGCCTTTACAAGTAACTTTCAGAATTTTTTTTCATACAGATGTAAACATAATGAAAATAATTATTTTGAACATAGCCTATACCATTATTCAAAATTTTTTTAACGAACTTTAACATTTTAAGTACAATATTTTCATAACAAAAAGATGACACAGAATTTTTTTTTTCAATATATTTAAAATGTTCTTTAGATCAGTAAGATTTCTGCTTTTTTTTTTCAATTATGCTCGAGAAAATGTTATTAGAAAAATTGACTTAGGTTCGGTATTGAATTTACTTTGTCTATGTTCTGTTTTGTACAAATATATTCAAGTTCTGTACATTATATTCTGCTAATGATGATTCGCCTTATAAAGAGGTTTGGTTGTCCAATCCCTGAGAGCACAAGAAGCCCTGCTCTAAAAGAGGCTGAGAAGCATTGCTATAACAGAAAAACAAATAATTAATTAAACGTTATGAACAGTGTAAACAATTACCTCTGCAATGGTCTCTATTGTATCTGTATGTCTCGTAGACTCAGAAATAGGCAAGATCTGTATTTTGTCCTGAACAAAATCAACCTGTGATAACCTGCAGTATAAAATATAAAATAAAAGCTTCCAATATTACCTAACAACATTTCCCGAAACAAATATTGCCAAAGAAAGAGACTTCACAAAAATAATAAACAGACTGAGAATCGTAAAGAATTAAAACAATTTCAGGTAAATTTGCAAGTTGTTGTTTAATATATAAACCAGCAAGTAACCAAAAAAGAAATGACGGTAAAGAATTTTGGTGTGCAATTTCTGTCTTACATACTGGAAACAGCACAGTTTATCCTGTATTCAGTTTGTTTTTTCCTTCGACCATTCACCTTCCAATGTCAACACAATGACACTTGTAAACTATAATTAACAAAAACACACTTATAAAAACTGAACAGAGATGATTAAATTAAAAAAAAGCTTTTGCTGGGAATAGAACGCAGAACATTTGGTTGGAAGGCAAACAATCTAATCACTAAACCATCAACATGCCTTTGCATACATGGTTTAAAAAAAAAAAAGTCGTAATCATATTAACATTAGGACCTACAAGCTGAGAGAGCCAGAAATTAAGACCAGATATCAGGGGCTTATTGCTGCAGCGGTGAGCAACTCAGAAGAACGACCTGATGACTTGGAAACCCTCTGGATTAAATTCAAGGATATCATAAAGACAGCTGCTGCAGAAGCATGCGGTGAAGTCCGACTTGGGAACAAGAGAAAGAGGACACCTTGGTGGACAGAGGAAGTCAAAGAGAAAATAAGAGAGAAGAAACTGGCATGGAAACAATACTTAGGAGCTAAAAACACAACAGGACAAATGGAAAAATATAGAGACTATGTGACACTCAGAACAGAAGCAAAGAACAAAGTGCTAGCAGCAAAACAGAAGTCCTGGGAAGAATTTGGAGAAAAGCTAGAAAAAGATGCACAAGAAAACCAGAAATTGTTCTATAAGACCCTAAAGAACATGAGGAAGGAAAAACAATGCCCTCTCAAATTTATAAAGGACAAGCAAGGCAAATTGCTTACTGCCCCGAAGGAAGTAATGGGAAGATGGAAAGAATATTTCTCAGAACTCCTGGATGGTGAGCATGGTGAAGCAACAGAAATGATAAACACTAGCACAGAAGAGAAAACCAATGATGGTGAAGATGACATAAAGATGGAAGAACTGAAGGCAGCACTGGAGAAAATCAAGATGGGCAAAGCAGCAGGGCATGATGGTATAACACCAGAAATGGTTAAGTTCATGGGAGCATCAGGCGACCTATTACTCTTAAGGGTTTTAAAGGCAGCGTGGTACAACAAGACCATACCAAAGGATTGGGAGATTGCCATCATAACACCAATTTTCAAAAAGGGTGACAATCGACAGTGTGGAAACCATAGAGGCATATCCCTTCTCAGGTCCCTGGTAAAATCTACTCTAGAATCCTAGAGCAGAGACTCCGACGCCTAGCTGAGCCACAATTAGATGAGGTCCAGTGCGGATTCCGAGCAAACCGAAGTACTCAAGACCTAATCTTCACACTCAGACAGCTGAGTGAAAAGGCCCTTGAGTATAAGAGTGAGATGCATCTTTGTTTCATAGATCTGGAAAAGGCGTTTGACAGGGTCCCCTGGAGCAAACTTTGGGACTGTTTGGCAAGGAAGAATATTCCAGCACCTCTGATTCATGCTATACAGAGCTTCTACAAGTCTTGCAGAAATTATGTGAGGACAGCACCTGGAGCAGGTCGACCACTTTAAATACCTCGGAGCTATTATAGACCGAAAGGGAGGCATCAAAGAAGAGTTGGCCACTCGAAAAGCAGCAGCTGGGAGACTTTTTCAGGCCATAAATCGAGGATTCCTCAGCAAGAGAGAGGTTGGTAAGAAAACGAAGATGGCTGTATACCGCTCCACCTATGTCCCAGTCTTGACATACGGATGCGAGTCATGGGCAATGACTACAACCCATAAAAGCCAGATCCAAACCTCAGAAATGAGGTATCTGAGGAAGGTGGTTGAAGTAACAAGAAGAGACATGGTACGCAACCAGACGATATGTCAAGGCCTTAAATCCTACCCCCTGCAGACCCAAGTAGAACAGTCCCAATTAAGATGGTTTGGCCATGTCTGCAGAATGGGAGAAGATCGGCTACCATGACAAGCATGGGAAACAAAGAGCCAAGGATCCAGACCCCGAGGACGACCCAGAGTCCGCTGGGAGGACAACATTAGACAATCTTTGAAGGATCGAGGACTAGAATGGAACCAGGCCAGGAGGAAGACAGCCGATAGGATAGTCTGGCGCTCTCTCTTCCAAACCTCTACACCTCACGGTAGAAGGGGAACGACTAAGTAAGTATATTAACGATAGCCTCCTTCAGTTTGCATTGTGTTATGTGAGCATATTCCAAGAAATTATTACAGCAGGTATTCTTATACTGTTATCATTGTCTGTCCCTACAGTTTTGTCTGTATAAGAAAATTATTTTATTGTTTTTGTTGATCAGAATCGATGTCATTGCACTCTAGGCAAACCCATAGGTGCCCAGTCTCCCTCAGCATATGTCGAAGGGTATGAATATTAATTGTTTCTGTTGCCCACTGGTTGCATGGATGCATCCTCTCATACGTCCATTCCTGCTAGTCTCACGTTTGATGTCAAATTCCAGCAATCTTAGCCTTGATGATTCATCAATTGCAGTGTCATTCTCTAATAGGTAATCGTCCTCAGTATCTCTCCCTTATCCACATCTAATGCACTTTACTATGGATGCTCTTGAAGCTAGTCTGTCATCTCTTTCATTGCCGAATACCCCTGCATGACCAGGACAGTAGATCCACACCAGTTCTTGAAGATTTGCAGCTTCTATGAAAGTTTTCTATTCATGCTGTAGCCATCCATTTTGGATATTCCAAAGAATGGACTTTGAAAAGTGAAGTCCATTCGAAAATCAGCAACATGAAAAAAAGGTTCTGAGAAATTCATGGTTTCTTCATAGGACAAGCAAAATTTCTTAAGAAAATTTGGTTTTCAAAGTCAAAATACAGCTGCTTGGAATGTGTTCTGACAATTGATTTTGACATATTTAGATTCAGATTATAAATTATCAGAAACCAGACTAATCCTCATTTTCAAAATTTATTCCTTCCCTTGCAGGCTGCTCCTCTCTTATTAAAGAAAACAAATTTAAACAAAAATATAGTTATTTTTTTATGCTTGCTGATAATTTATGAATAGAATTACTCTAAAGTTCTAGAAAAAAAAAAAAGCTTACGCAGAAACAATTAAGAATACAGTGAGTCATCACAGTACAGTGATAAATACTAAAGTTATTTTGTCATGTTAACACATTAACAAGTCTGCTGAAAACTTGAATGTGTGAAATTACATACCTTGGTGACAAAAGAGCTCCTACAACAAGATGGAGTTCCTCTCTTGTCAGTGCAGGGCTGTGACACATGACATTTGTCTGCATCCATTCACTGAAAAGATGTTTATATACTGGGGTTGACCACTCCTCTTCAAATGGGGCTGACAAATCATCAACATTCAGAGTGCACAAAGAGCCAAAGTTCTGCTGAAATTGCTGATGAGGTATTAATAAAATTAAGAACATTAATAAAAAATATCCAAACAAGCTTTGACAATTGTACTTATACTTCAAATTTTACTTACAAACTACGATCTGTGTACATTTTTTTAAAAAAAATGGGTATACACACAATTATGTGTTCTTAACCACTTTTCTTTAAAATCAAAATCGTATATATTTGTCACATTTTAAATATTATACACATATCATGGCAGCAATATAGACAAAGTTGGAAAGGCAGACAAATGTCACGTCAGTCCTATAGCGTGGCTCTGAAACATGGAGAACAACAAAAACAGCAGCAGACTTTCATAAATGGGTGTTTGTGTAGAATAGAAGGATTTAAGGATGTCCAGTTATCAATATTTGTTATATCATTCCCAACCTGATAATGAGGACTAAGGAACAAGACCATCATACTCTACCAACCTTGTAAAAAGGTTGGCTAAAGGGGACAAGTGTGAGGAGTTAACAAGCTCATTATGTCAAACAAACTGTTACAGCAACCACCTCTACAAGATATACATAAAGTGATTTGGAGCAAGGGGGCCTAATTGCCAAGGTGGCCCCATGCTCCTTAATGACCACACAAGGGACATATATGAAACCCTACGCAGACATTATAACAGATGATAATCTGATCATCAGAAGTATATTTCAGTGTTTTGTCTCTTAGTCCAATTCATCTCGTCTCCACCAGTCTTCTTCTTTCACCTTTCAACTCCGAAAGGAGTAAAAGCTTTCAACAAACTTATGCCAAGTTTTCTTGTCCCGTGCGATCAGCTCAAGGTCTTTCATGTCTGTCTCCAGTTCTCTTCTCCATGTGTTTCTTGGTCTTACTCTACCTCTCTTACCCTGGGGATTCTAGAACAGGGATTGTCTGGTAATTGTTGGACCTTTAATCTTCCTTACACTCACTGTAAGGGGTTGGGGGGAATAAAAGCAAAGACACGCACAGGCTCACTTTGATCAAGGCTCACAAATGTCGCAACCTTGTTGTTTTTTTTCTTCCTGCCTGCACAGGAAATTGAACTAGCACTCCACAAGCTAGGGCACAAACCTTACTCCAGGGAGTGAAAGAAAACCCTAGTCCCCTCTGCTTCTTTTGTTTTCAATACTGTTTAATTACAGAGTACAGTACAGCCTTGATAATCCAAACTAACTGGGACCAGGGGTAGTTTGGATTTCTGTTTTGTTTGGATTTTCTGGACACTTAACAAAAAAAAAGGGGTCAGCAATAAAAATATATGGAGTTGTACTTTAAGTATTGTTATTAATTAGTAACAAGACTAATGGAACTTACAACAGCACAACTTTTGACTTTGTTTCTTTTCAGAAAAAGTAGTGGATTTAAACAGCATTCAATTTGTTGCCTGCACGAAGCCATCATAGTCTCTAGTGCAGCGAATACTTCTGCATGCAATGGCCCATCATCTGAATCAAGTTTTGATGTAAACTTTTTTCTTGTTATTTTTAATACTTGTTATGGCTGACTTTCCAACATCATCCAAATTGACTAACGTAGACCTGCTTTTTTTCTTTTGAAAGTTAGTTTTAAAATCTCAATCTCTGATCAAAAATTTCTGCTGCCTTGTAGAAAATGGCATAACTATAGTACAGTAAAAGTATAAAAACACTAGACCAGTGTTTCTCAAATGGTGTGCCATGAGAGTGCCAGAGGTGTGCCGCAAGAGTGCCAGAGGTGTGCTGCGAGAGTGCCAGAGGTGGGCCACCAAATTTAGATAGTAAAAAAATATATCCAATATTTCTCCATAAATAAAGAAGATCTGTGTCTCCAAGCAGGCTCACATTTCACTTTGAAAACAAGGCTCTTGCATAGTAAATTTAAAATCCCTCTCAAATTTTTCATTTTTGTCATGTCTTACTACAAAATAGTTTATTGTAATAGAATTTGAATATAGTCAATGTAGTGTAAACTGTAAAATACAATAAATTTACGGTTAATTACGTGAAAGTCCAGCTTTAAGAACACAGGTGTGCCACAACAGAAATTTGCATTGTCAAGTGTGCTGCAGTCTGAGAAAGTTTGAGAACTACTGCACTAGACAATCACACTCTCACTAAGCATACTGACCAGATGAATGTTAAGAGTAGACACTTTTTCCCACCTACAACTCTCAATGACAAGGACACATTATGTTTAAGGTCAGGTACTCTCCTCACTTTCTGGCATCAGTATTAAAACAATGTTACCGATCAGTGTAACTGTGGCACTGATAAAATGACTGCTGAACATCTGCTTCAAAGTTGCCCAACATATTTTCTGTTGTCTAGTTTTCTACTTCTTTATTTCTTACGAGTGCCTGAAAACACAACTTCATGTTTGTCTAATATTTATTTACTGTTTACAGGCCTCGGGTTTCCCTTCCTTATGCCTTATAAATGCTTATACAATACCAAAACCTACCCTCTGTCCTGTACTTACTGTTCTTAGTCTTCTATCATTTACTAGACACAGTATTAAGGTCTTTGTCTTGTGTAAGTCTGACCTATACTGTATAATTGGGGAACAACAGAAGTGATTGCGTCATTAATAGGCTGGACTGCCCATGGTAAATTTCCGGTGCTATGTGTTGCGGGTCGCACTAATGACCCGCCATCGAAGCATAATTTTTTGGTGATGCCTAGATGGCAGGGAGGATAGTGTGATTCGCTTGCATAGCTAGGCAGGGTTGTTGCATGGAAGGTCCTGGGTTCGAGTCCTGGGTAAGCCACTCACGTCTGTTGTTTTTCTGTTGTCTAGTTTTCTACTTCTTTATTTCTTACGAGTGCCTGAAAACATACCTTTATGTTTGTCTAATATTTATTTATTGCCCAACATTTGCGGAACAGAGAAAGCTCACACTGCCGTCACCAGCACCATTTGTGGAAAAAGCTCTACTGAGATTCAAATAGCCTCAAACTGAGCACTGCTTTCTTTGAAAACTTTCAGGTAGACGTCTGAGAGTGTACGAAGAAGAAGAAATAATGCTGGCTTATTTGCATTATTGAAGTTTAGAATTACTGGTGTATGGATTTTCATGGATCTTAGCACTAAGCCTAAAGTGCTTTTATTTTTTATTACAGCACCTGGTTTTAAAAGATAAACAATGTCAAACACCTTACAGTGTTTCTTAGTTTTTTTATCTTAAGAAACACAAACAAGAATAAAATCATGCAAAATAGAAAAATAGCCAAAAGATGTGATACAGCAGAACCTCAATAATCCAAACTAATTGAGACAGGTAGTAGTTAGAGTTTCCAAACCTCTACACCTCACGGTAGAAAGGGAACGACTAAGTAAGTAAGTAAGTAAGTAAGTAGTTAGAGTTTCCAGTTTGTTTGGATTTTTTAGTGTAACAAAAATACTGTTCTTCTTCCTCCACATTCGCACTCAGACTTCCACATTTATGACTCTAATAAAGGAAGTAGTCAGCTCAAGGTTCCTGACATCTCCAATCAGTTTTTTTGTGGAGGGAAGTTAAGTTTTTGCCCTATGCTATTCCGTTTACTGCTGTAAGTTGGGCAGGACTGCAGCAGATGTTTGGCTGTCATGGGGTTGATGCCGCAGGTGCAGAGATCTGATGCACAAATACTGTACTTGTGGTATAGATAGTACCTCAATCTGTTGTGTCCTGTGCATAGCCAGAAAATGATGACCTGGTCTCGCCAAGACAGTTGATGATAGGCATTATTTTTCATACTGTTCTGAAGACTATAGAAACAACAGCCCTGAGTTATACTTAACCAAATTTTTTAAAATTCACAGGCCAAATCAAATTTTCAACCGTATCATTTTCCAACTTCGTTTCTTTGCTGCCAGGTCTCTTAGTTTTTCAAGCAAGAGTAAGTAAGGGGGTAGGAGTGGCTAAGAGATATGGCATCCGCCTCTACTTCTAAGGGTTATGGGTTAGCTCCAAGAACAGGGAAAATAAGTGAGTGAAATTTTTTTTCTGAATTGGCTGTTCCTAATGATGTCATACTCTCCTTGATCTCCTGGGAAGTGAGATCAGATGCATAGCCTTCTTGGATAATGGTGAAAAAATAGGAGGTCTTGTGTGCAAGTTGCGCATGTCAAAAATCCCTCGGCAGTTGGAAATCGTAAAGAGTAGGCCATGGGACCGCTGCCATGGCAAAAAAAAAAATAATAAATTAGAAACCTGCGTACCACAAAAATATTTATAGAATGTGTGCTTCCTGTATACACACACTGGGAGCCTTACCGGAGATCCTAAGCAACAGTAATTGATTTGGATATCATTCAATTTGTTGCTCGTATAAAGCCATTGCATTCTTGAGCATGGCGAATTCCATCATCAGAATAAAGTTTTTTTTCACTTGTTTTTAATATATGTTACGCTTACTTTCCAACCTCAAAATTTGGCTAACAAAGACAAGCTCTCTCCCACTGACAGTCTGTTTAAAAATCTCAACCATCTATTCAACTGTTAAAAATTTCCTTGAGAAAAAGACACCATAAATGCCCTATGGTACAATAAAACTGTGTAAACACTAGACAATCACACTTGCACTAAGCAATGTGATGGACTGACCACTATAACTCACTGCTAAGGACACATTTAGTTTATCTCAGGCACACTCTTTACTTTCTGGTAAAAAACTTGTCCCATGGCAGATACTGGACATTAACAACAGAATGAATAAAGCGAAAACAGCCTTTGCTATTCTCAACAACATTTGGAAGTCTTCCCAGTACAGCACAAACACCAAATTAAGACTGTATGAGAGCTGTGTACTTTCTGTGCTTCTCTGTGGTGCAGAATGTTGGAGAGTAACAGAGAAGGAAATGTCGAAACTGTCCTCCTTCCACACAATCTGCCTAAGTAAAATTCTCCGAATCTTTTGGCCAAACACCATCAGCAACCAAGAACTACTTATTCGGAGTAACCAGGAGAACATGCACACCATCATAGCTGGCAGACGCTGGAGTTGGGTTGGCCACGTCCTCAGAAGGGACCCTGATACCATCACAAGAACAGCTATGCTATGGACCCCCGAGGGAAAGCGAAAGAGAGGCCGACCAAAAACAACTTGGCGGAGAACTGTGGAAGCCGAGATGCAAAGAATGAACCAGAGTTGGGGCACTGTACGAAGGATGGCTGCCGACCGAGCAAGGTGGAATCAATTTGTTGCTGCCCTACAGGACGCCACCAGGCGTGATGGCCACTGACTGCTTTGAAGGTTACGGATCAAAGAAGATGACAGATACTGCCACAGGGGAGTGAAGTGTTAGAGACTTTTCTGTACCAGGTCCAAAATCAAGAGGTGGAGTGTTCAGTTCCTTTCCTCGCTGCTTTTTCCTTCCTGAGGGGGGGGGGGGGGGGGGGGGGGGGGGGGGGGGGGGGGTAACACAAGTAAAGTAAGGTACCCATTTACAGCTGGGTAGACTGGAGCGAGTTAACACTGTGAATCAAACCCAGCACTTATGCTGTGAGAGACCAGCGTACTAACCACTCTGTCAATCGGACGCTCCACTTTCTGGTGTGAGCATTAAAGGGAAAAAAAAAGGTGGCTAGTTTAGATTGACATTATTTTATCAATGACATTCACATTATCGAGGCTATATGTCCATAAACCTACTGACCTTCTCCTTAGTTACTCTTTGCATCATGGCTTTCTTTAAGTTGGGAAAGGCAATGACCTGCCTAACCTTTGGTATAACCCCAAGAAAGGTCAACCACCGAGCTACAGTAGCACTGCATTTCTTTATGTGTGAAGCTGCGTTCTGCACACCCCGCTGAATGTAGGCAAAGTCCGAGTTACTGCAGATGATGCTAACTGTCACTATGGTTACAGCAAATACATCAGACAGCAACATTAGTGTCAGTGTGTCTCCACGTTTTCTGCTGTGTGAGGTTGAAAATTCCCTGAAATGTAGCAAATTTACATCAGTGCCATAATAAATTAGTCCCATATAGTTCTCTGAGGCGACTAAGAGAGAATAGGACTAATATTCACGCAGGCATATCATAAATGGTAAAGGATCCCGTTGCACGCCCATTGATTGCATATTGGGAATATGGTGTTAGGCCCATATTTTCTTGACCATCGGGACACTAGGGGTGATGTGGTCAGCATCATGCCAGCTGCCTTAACCTTCCCAGAGTTGCTCTGGTACCCAATTCATGAGGCTGGGTAGACCCCAGAGCCGTTAATGGTCTAAAAAATATCCCACCTCAACTGGGGATCAAACCTTGGAACACCGAGCTAAGGAAGCCAGTGCATGAACCACTGTGCTACTGCGGCTCATGTAGTTAAACAGACTAATATTAAGTTGTGCTTGGAGCCAGCAACCTCATCATCTAAAAGAAATTGCAACAGACAGCACTGTTGCAAGAGCATATGCTGTGATGCTTGTAAGGGAGCCAGCTGTAGTGGTGGTTCAATGTTCCATAATGCATGAATTAAAGAATTCATTTTAAGTCATTTACATTTTTAAAAACATGCTACGGTCATTTAAATCAAACATAAAAACAGACATTTCATATTATTAGAATTTTAAGTGTATTGGTATGACAAGATCACTTCTTCTTCTTCTTTCGTTGGCTTGAAATATATTGTCTATATCTGCAATGTTTTTTCTTGTATAAACTTCACTGTCTTTTGTAGTCCATACAGAGGTTCCTTATAGTTTTGCTTCCAGTGTTGTTTCTCGGGGCCAGTGGGTTTGCCTCAATATATCATATTTGGGGCAGTCTTGAAGTATGTGCTCAGCAGTCTGGGGTGCCCATCCACATGTACACATGGCTGAATTGCCAATCTTAAATTTTGTATACATGTGGCTGCGGAGTTGACTGTGTCCTGTTCTGAGGCGCAGAATGACAATTTGTTCTGATCTGTTCATAGCTTGGTAGTCGTATTGTGTTGGTGTTGGTGGCTTTCTGATTGATTTGATCATCTTTTTCTTCTGATGGTACGTAACTGGTACATCCGGTTGCTCGTCTGCCACACCTTCTTTAGCCAGTCGGTCTGCTCTCTCGTTTCCTGGTATTCCACAATGAGACGGTATCCACTGCACGGCGACCTTGCGCTGGTTGCACAGTTCAGGTAGTAAGGCCTGTACACCTATTCATTTTCTGGACTGAAGTGCTTGGAGTGCTGATCTTGCATCTGTCAGGAATACCACAGGCTGTATACCGAGATTGGTGTTCAACAGTTTCTCGGTTGCCACCTTGATTGCCTGGATTTCTGCATCATAGTTGTTACAGAATTTCCCCATTGGTACTTTGACCGCATCCCTAGTGTTGTTTGGGTATTCTATGTACACTCTTGCTCCTCCATTCTTTACTGCATTTTGTGCTTACCCATCCATGTATACTCAGACCCAGAGGTCCTGTGGGTATTCATCATCCAGGAAACTGAGAGAGACTGTCCTACGTTGCACGCTGTTCTGTTCATCCTTGTCGAGTATTCCTTTCACTTTTGTCTGGATGTATACTGGTAGTCCAGTCTCCTCTCTCGAAGGGGTTTGTTCTGGCACAGACTTTAGAGGGCTGTCAATTTCAGGCAAGTCTAAGGTTTGTCTATGAAGTCGTATGGCATGATGGATAAAACTGTTTCTTTTCAATCGCCCCATTGCTAGGTTTTGGAATCTGTCCTTCGTTGGATGGCTCGGCATACAGAAGAACTTTCTGCCTGTGTTAGCACTTTCGTGTCTCTGCTCTCTCAGTGCTTGTATCCTCCCCATTTTCTCCATCTCCACTATAGGCGTTGATTTCATTGCCCCCCTTATGACCCTAAGCGCCTGGTTTTGCACCTTATCTAGCTCTTGTAATGTGGTGTTTGATGCTGGACACCATGCAGCTGACCCATATTCCAGGTGTGGTCGTGTGCCCTGCTGGTAAACTTTACTAACTATTTTCCCGCTAGCTCCCCATGTGGTTCCACTTAGTTTTCTAAGGATGGCTAGCTTCCTCCAGGCCTTTGTTGCTTCCATGTCAGAGTATCATCAAATGTAACTCAGAGATAGGTGGGTTGTTTATCTTCTCTCAGGAGCTCTTCATTTATCTTGATGACACCAGCTTTTTGTTTTCAAGAGAGGGTGAAGAGCGTGGCGCTGCACTTGTCTGTAATGATGTTGACACACCATCTATTTGCCCATGAGGTTAAGGCATCTATAGCTCTTTGTAGCAGTTTGGTGGCCACTGTTGCATGCTCATCTGTGCACCATATTACCAGGTCATCAGCGTACATTGCCACTTTCATTCCATGTGGTAGTTCAGCAACCAGGTCGTTGATGAAGACTAGGAAAAGTGTGAGGGACAGAACCCCTCCCTGAGGGACGCCATGACGCAGTAGAATTTTCTTACTCTTGAGGCCATCTAGTTTTACTCGGGCTCTTCTGTTATGCAGATATGCTTCCACCCATTTGTACATCCTGCCATTCACTTTGCAATTTCTCAGTTTCTTCAAAAGCCCTTCTTTCCAAACCTTGTCAAATGCTTTCCTTAGATCTATCCATGCTGCTAGTACCAGTTTCTTATCTTGGAATGCATCCTCAATCTCTTGGGAAAGGTAAGTTGCCTGATCTTTGGTAGCGTAACACTGCCTAAAACCCACCTGCTGTGGTACAAGAAGGTTTTCACTTTCAAGGTACCACTGCAGCCTGAGGTTGATGATTCGTTCCATTGTTTTGCAGAGACAGCTTGTAAGGCTGATTGGTCTGTAGCTGGAGTCCATGGAACTATCTTTTCCTGATTTTAGGAGTGGTATCATGATTGCTTCCCTCCAGGTCTGTGGAACTCTGCCTGAGTTCCAACAGCTATTGAAGATCTGCAGCAGCTTTGTTTTTGCTGCAGTTCCAAGTTCTTAATCATTGCATTGGACACTCCATCAACTCCTGGTGACTTTCTCATTTTCAATTTTGATATTGCAAGCTCCAGTTCTCTGAATGTGATTGACGCCTCCATAACTTCAGGTATGGTTCCATCTCGTCCTGCGTTTTGTCGTTTCTCACGAATCTCCTGTTGCTTCTCTGGGCTAACTTTGATGTTGTTGTCTTTAGCAAAGGTATCTGCAAAGTGATCAACTGCCTGTTTTCCTGTGAGGATATTTCCATCTTTATACAGTGCAATCTTTGAGTTTCTCCATTTACACTCATCGTTAAGTTGTTTTACCAGTTTCCACAGTTTCCTTGTATCTCTTTCAAAGTTCAAGGACTCTGTTTTCTCCTTCCAGCTTCTCCGCCTGGCCTGCAACTTGGCCCTTTGAAATTTGGCCATAGCATGTTGGTAGTTATTGTGATGTTCTTGACATGGGCTGGTCTCTGTCTGCTTTCGAGATGTTTCCACGTCATTGTGCAGTTGCTCTAGTTCACTATTCCAATATGGTTTGTAGTGCTTACAAGCCCCTCTAGGTATTGTTTCACGCGCAGCCTGTAGTAAGCATCTGCTGAATTCATTGACTACCTTATTGATGTCTTTGTCTATAGTCAGATCTCTAGCCAGTATACTGGTACGATGCTTGGACATTGTCCAGTCTGCTTTCTTGTAGTTCCACCTAGAGAGAGTGCTGCTCTGTGCTGCTCTCCTTGACAAGTTCATTTTCCACAATTAGGAAGATTGGCTGGCGGTCGCTGCTTCAGAGTTGTTTCCCAACAACGCGTGTGATGTTCCACTCCAGGCCTGGTGAGTGGAATGCCAGGTCTGGTGTAGAGGTGATGTGAAATGATCTCGAGTAGAAGGTTGGTAGGTCACTTGGCTGGTTAATCAGGATAAGCCGACTGTCATCCTGCCAGTTTTCAAGCTCCTCACCTCTTCTGTCCATGTGATCATAGCCCCAGCTCTGTGAGTGGCTGTTGAAGTCTCCGTGCACAATCAGTCTTTCTTTTCCTGGGATTGTGTCTAGTGCCAGTGGGCAGTCGCTCGGACAGTGGTAGTTGAGCAGGTGGAATCCTGCACTTTCTGTCCTGAGATGAAGCATCTGGTATTCCGCCCCCTTCATGTTCCAAGCTGACATGCACTGATGTTATTCTTCATGAGTGCCAGTATTCCACCCTTTCACCTGTCTCTTCGGTCGGATCGTTAGCACTGGTAGCCTCTGATTTTTAAGGCTATGTCCTTGTTGAGGTGGGTTTCTTGCAAGCAGCATACATTTTCTTGCTCTTCATTCAAGATATTTTCGAGCTATAATTTTTTGCTGTAGCCGTCTTTTTTACTGTTGACGCCTTCAGCATTCCAGTGCAATATTTTAAGTGGTCTTTGCTTTGCTTGGCCAGTAGCTCTATTCTCATGCCTCCTGGCTCCATGGGGCAATTGAGAAGGACCCCCAGTAGTAGCGGTTGGGCCCTTTTGAGGCAGAGGGCCAGGCACTGCGTCTGCCTGGGTGTCCATCACAGGGCGAGTGCCATAACGTTTTGTAGATATAGGCATATTTCCATTGCACATGTGCGTGGCATCCTGATTGCTGTGGTGCGCCTCTTGGCTGGTTGTCTCCATCTTCAGCACCTTGACTTGCTAGGGCTGACTGTGGTCTTACTCGAGTGTAGGAGGGCCTGGCCAGTCTTGGTTTTTCAGCCACTGGTGGCTGTACTTGAGCCCCATCTCCACGTCAAAGAGCTGGCCTCGATGGGGACAAAATCACTAATGTGAAACTAATGACACAAACCAAAGTGCCAGTGGAATGAGAGATGCGAAGCAGACGCTAGCGATTGATTGAACATACACTGAGGAAATACTTGATGGTATTAAGGGGCAGCCCTTCTGGAATCCCCAGAGAAGTTGTTGTTGTTTAACTAGGGCTGCTGAGATTCTCGCTCTTTTGTAATCAGTACCAAGTTGAAAATTCTTTGGTATTATCAACACTGTAGTTTCAGGCTTTTCCTGTGGCTTTTCTGTCATTCCGAAACGTGTTGAGCTGAAGTCTTGAGCTCCAGTATCTCCAGCTTGGCTTGCATTTAAAGGATTGTCACGTCAGGTCCCAAGCTAGGAGTAAGAAGCGCATGGCACACTGTGCATTCCCCGCCATCCAAGGGGGCTCTCAAACTACGCAGAACTAAAATACTGTGCTCTGGTTGTGGGCTCTTCTAATGAAATGTTACGTCCTGCACAGAGCCACTTCTCAGCTCTCCCTGCCTATCTCTTGGTCCACAGTGAGATCCTCCTGCATGCAGTCAACCAGGTCAAAGTCAAAGAATCACATCTGGGGCTCAAGTGACTTCTCAAAGCTCAGTGTGCAATGCTGGGCTCTCAACAAGTTTCACCACTGGGAATCCCTGGAAGTGTGTGGATAATTTCAAGAGTCAATGAGGGTGTAATTAGCCTCACAGACAGAGGTTCACTTCCCCATTTGCCTATTGTAGCATTGTGCTTAGCTGGTGGTCACATAATGATGGCTCCAGATATGTCTCCTTGCATAAAACATGCAGAAGGGAATTGGACACAGACATGAAAGGGATGAGGAAGACCTTGAGCAGATAGTAATGGGACAGGCAGTAGATGGCCTATGCTCCCTGTGGAGTAAAGGGTGATGAATGAATGACAGTACAAAGTGCTGCTACATATATATGTTACATACGTCATGCGTGTCTTAAGGTATGTAGAATTTTTTTTTAAGTTGGTAAAAAAACTGGCCAGTAATGAGACAGCTTGCCAAATAATCGTGACGATGATGATGATGCAAGTAAGTCACCTGATAGGACTTGAAGTCTCACGATTGTAAACGTGCATAAACCCAGACGTGGGATAGTGGCACAGCATCAACACTGGAATCTGCTGTTCTGCAAAGAACCGCTCAAATGAACCCAACACCCGTTTTTCACTTTCCATTCCAACAGCCAGCTGCTTCATGGATTTGTCTGGATGCCGAGACCTGGGGGAAAGAATTTGCTTAATTAAAAAGACAAAAAATAATGTACAGTGCATCGCATTTTATACAGGAGACATGCTTGGAAGCATATCTGGTGTCATCCTTATATGCCCATCAGCTAAGCACATTGCCATAGTATACAGATGTGGAAGTGAATCTCTGTCTGTGAGGTTAATTACACCCTCATTGACTCTTAAAATCAAGCACACATGTCCAGGTACTCCCCCTGTGGTGAAACTTGTTGAAAAACCAGCATTGCAACTTAGCTTGGAGGGGTCACTTGAGCCTCAAATGTAACTCTGGCTGTGTGCAGGAGGATCTCACTATGGACCCATGATAGGCAAGGGGATCCGAGAAGTGGCTCTGTGTAGGACATGACAATTCCTTGGGACAGAAGAGAACTGCATATGTAGAGAGCCCCCTTGGATGGTGGGGCATGCATAGTTTGCCACATGCTTCTTCCTTCAAACTTGGGACCAGATGGTATGATCCTTTAAATAGATCCCAAGCTGGAGTTCATGGCTTTAACTCCACACGTTTCAGAATGGCAGAAAAGCCACAGGAAAATCCTAGATCTACAGTGTAGATAATACCAAGGAGTCTTCAACTTGGTATTGGCTGCTAAAGAGCGAGAAGTCCAGCAGGCGTAGGGGTCGTCCACATATGACGTCACACAATTTTGGACATTTTAAAATCCCTCTCCCCCCCCGTCTACACTTCATCACAAAAAACCCAGACCCCCCCACCCCTTTGTGTGATGTGACAAATCTCTTAACCTCCCCTCTCCCGTCTTATTTTGAAATCAATCAGCATTCCTTCCAATACATCTAAACAACATTGTGCTACACACTATACCGATAAAAGATGGAATGTATTTCTGTTTACAAGCTAAAGTGGTGCCACCATGTGGTAAAGGTTGTCTCATCATAGATACTGCCATCGGGCAGTGAAGTGTTAGATACTTCATTACACTAAGTCCAGCTAGCAACCCTTGCCTTCTCATACTCAAGAGCAAGAGTCATGTACCCATTTACAGTTGGGTAGACTATAGCAGGACACTACTCAGTTTCTAACCCAGAACCCAGTAATTGTGCTGAGCGAGGAAAGAGTTCTAACTGCTTAGCCAATCAGTTGCTCTGCTGTCATGCGATAAGAGAGTAAACACATTCAGCCTGCCAGTTCTGAAATACACATGATTCTTTTTGGACTTTTCTAGAATTGCATTCTTTCAAATTTTGCATACAAAGTGAGACTTTATTAATATTTTTTATATCGCACTATTTCTTCTTCTTCTTCTTCCTCGTTCGTCCTGAAAAGGACGTTGGTTGCGTTGTGTCTGTTTACGCCGGAGCTGTTATATCTGCACCTTTCGGTCAACACATCCGACTTCAGCACGGCATTTTTTGGGACTGAGTTTGCCTTCCCTCTGTGATCCCTACTCTCTCAGCCAGACTGCAGTGATGCAGCCTGTTTCCAGGACCACCACGTGGAGGTGGAGTAGGGTTTTGGTCAGCTCTGGTTCGCTGACCCTGATGCAAGCAGTCAAGCTATGGGTCGCTGACTGCATTCTCTATTGCTGCATCTTTGGGTCCCACACTATTTCAATTTTGCATATTTAAAAGTGTTTCACAAAATGCAAAAGCACTGTGTTTTTCAAGATGATTTTTCGCCAGCAAGTTTTATGATGGATTAGAATTTGACAAAATATTGGTACCATTATCCAGCAACAGGTAACACATAACACAACTCTTTAAATGAATGGCAATCCTTTAATAAAGCTCAGAAGCATAGCAAAGTATTTTAGCCCCACACATATGGAGAGCCCCTCAACCCCCCCCCCCCCCCCAATTTTTTTTTTTTAAATTTGGTCTCCAGAACACATTGAAGCCATTCCACCACCTCCAGATGGAATGAAACAAGATATTGTACACTGTCACCACATTAAAAAAAAGTACCTCTTAATTGGTGGCAGGCAATAAGGTCTTTCTCCCAGCAGAGGACAAAAGGAATCGACAAAGCTGTGAGCCGCCTCTTTAACAGCACTCATCTTCCTGTCAACAGGGCTAACTGACTGATTAAGGAAAAAATAGAAAATCAGAGTTCACATTGATATTCATCATCATGATCTTCTGTTGCACTCCTTATGGAGCATGGATCCACCACCACAGATGGCCGCCCTGCCTGATAGAGGCACATGCCCAGGCACAAACTTGCAGTGGTGTTTGTTTTTGTAGCTATTCACTTTACAAGACAAGGTTGCCAGTTGTGACGGGTTCGTCGGTGGTGGTGGTGGTGTTGTGATTCCTTTGCTATTCTATTATTCACGGCCTTAAGAAACATTCAAAATGAATATCGGCATCCTTAGAGCCATGTTATTCATTCCGAATCGCCACCCATCCATACCCACGACATGTAAAAGACAGAAACAATATTTAACATGAATACAAAGAGAAAAAAGAACATGTCGCTCTAGGACAAACAGGACGAAATATTTTAACGTTTAAAATCAGTGACTTATCTTGTTTTGGCGGTAATATAGGCTAGTACATTATATGCTTCGCCAACAGACTCGAGAGCTTGATTGAAACATTGAATAAGTCAGCAATACGTTTCATTTGCTGTTTGAGAGCTGCAAATAACTTTGTTGAAGGACATCGACTGCTGCAGGATTTTTCAACCGTTCATAGTGTTGTCAAGGGCATGACGTCACCGGTGTTTATGCAAATAATGTCCATTTCGGCTCGAAAGGAAAAATGTCCTATTTTTTTCGAGGTTCGCTCTGTTGAAAAGATTCAAAACCACAAATGGCCACCAGTTGTGGCGGGTTCGTCGGTGGTGGTGGTGGTGTTGTGATTCCTTTGCTATTCTATTATTTATTCAATAGTAATGTTGGTTAAAGTGGTTAGCTCTGGCCATCAGAACATCCCTTCGACGTTCTGATTTGCATATTATAGGTTATTTGATTTCCCTTGTGGGAGAGTTATCGTGCTGGCAAAAGTAAACACCAACAGCTGTAACTGAACCCGAAACGTAATAAAAGATCAAGCCTTCTGCTTTGAGTCCACATGTATTGAGGTTCATACAAGACGATAATGGACATCACAAGACTTCATGTACAGTTCAGCATAACAATGAATTCCAAATAACATCAGTAAGTATCCGTCCGTGTCAAAATAATATGTCAGAAGAACATCGTGGCTATATACGTGCGCGGTTGTAGTCAACAGCCAGAAATGAGCGCATGAGTTCTTGACAACTACAATTTGAATCATAAACCAATTCTCCTTCCATCATTTAATTTAGTTTGATTAATCTCATACTTAGATTAATATCCGAACTGACCCTGAGTTCTACATTTTGATTCATATAAACATATAGGCTATATACTCAGCCTTTTCCTTGGAAGGAATACACGACACAGCTTTCTTGCTTGACGGATAGCGTAACAAGGGCGCTGTAACCAAGTCACCCACCGTGACCTTCCCAACGCGAACTGCGTCATAATCTTAGCATATATTTAGCGTTCACTATACCGTAAAATATCGACATATTCTATAAATGTTAATGACCCCTAAACGTTGCGCATGGGTAAACCCTAGCAGACGCCGTCATTTAAAATAACACCGTAACAGATTTCCTGTCAGACGGGGGGAAAAAAAATCTATTAGATAGATTTTTTTTGGAACAATATTAATCAAATTATCAAAAATTTAACAAAACCCGACGTATGACCTACGATGTTCTATCTAGAACAGTGTCGCGGTCATGTCAGTAATATCTTATAATAAAATCAACGTCATATCATACATATAACTTATATTAAATAAAGAAATGTCACTGTCACTAACTAATCAACTAATTAATTTGATGTATGTATCGACTAACTAATACTGTGAGGTGTTATTAAAATTATTCTAACTAATTAAAATTAAAATAATTAATTATAATATGTAAGTATGGTACTAACTAATTAATATCTAATTGCAGAAAATGAGAAATAGTATAAGAGAGTAAAAGAAATAAAAATTGAGAAGTACGGACAACCAAAACTAAATATTAAAGTATACATTAAATTAGAATGCGTGTGAAAATGAAGTGTAAGGATAGATACCTAATTAAATTAACGCAATCAGAAGAAAAGAACATAAAAAATTTATACATTTTAACTATACATGTGAAATGTCATAATATAATATCCATTACCTTATTAATTACACTATTTAAAAGGTTTAATTGGTGTGATATTATTTTGTTTCATCTTTTCTTAGTATATTTTTTTTTTTTTTCATCACACTTTAACTTTATTATATAATATATTAATTTAATAACTAGAAAATTTAACAATATCGGACCTGAAGATCCAATCGTTGTTACATCCTGTTGACTTGTATGAAAGTTCATTAAAACGCAAGGTTTATATTATCGAATCAAGATATGATTATCCATTCACTGTTAGTTCCTTTATTAAACTTTGAACGTAATTTGAGTAAGTCATCACTGTATATGTCACGTCTACATTAGAGATTGTTCCTTTTTATAAGTTTGCAATCGAAATGAGTGATACGCAAAGTGGAAGTGAAGTCAAAATTTTCAACCGATCCGTAAAACTTGATATTTTGATCACAATAGTTTATTTCGAAATGTCCTTATATAAGTAAGAAGTCCAACTGAAGTGTTGTATATGCTGACGTGGCATTAATAACGTTCATTGCAAATGTTATGATTGATTAGTCAGAAATTTTTCTTGAAATATTAATAATATTCATTCAAAATTCATAGGATGTCTGGACAATGTATCGGCTATGACGTTTTCAGTTCCTGGTATCGATTGTATCTCGAACTCATAGGGTTGCAACGCAATAGCAAAACGTGCAAGTTTCGGACTCTTATGGTTTGAACGACGTAGTGCTGCCACAGATTTCTGATCAGTTTGGATCAGAAAAGGAGATCCCAGTAGAAATTTTTCCAACTTTGTAATTGCCCAGATAACGGCGAGCAATTCTCTGTCTACAGTCGAGTATTTAGTCTCCGAAGGTTTCAGCTTGCGTGAAATGTAAGGTACTGGGTGGAGGACATCATCATGATATTGGAGTAGACAAGCCCCGAGTCCGTAATTACTCGCATCTGTACGTAGAACAAACTTTTTAGAGGCATCTGGTAATCTTAAAACAGGTGGGCATGAAAAAATATTTAAGATAGTGCGAAAAGTTTTGTCACATTCGTCTGTCCAATTTATCCTTATTGGCATGTTCTTCTTTAATAATGATGACAAGACAGACGTGATGGATGATAAGTGAGATACAAATCTACTATAGTATTGGATTAACCCTAACAGACTCCTAACCTGTTTCTTCGTTTGAGGAACAGATAAATTTAATATTTTAGAAACCGTACTGGGAATCGTTTGGATACGTCCTGATCCAATAATGTGACCCAGGAATGTTATCTCATTACACGCTATTTGAATTTTAGTTGGTTTAGCGGTTAAATGGTTATCCCGCAATATTTCCAAAACTGATTTAAGACCCAAAAAATGTTCCTCAAATGATGAACTAAACAAACATATGTCGTCAATATAGGTAATTATATCTGATCTACCTGCTAAAATTTTTCGCATCATGCGAATAAAGGTAGCTGGAGCATTCATTAGCCCAAAAGGCATCATGTTCCACTGGTAAAGACCTTGTGGAGTTGAGAATGCTGTGTAGTATTTGGCTCTTTCGGTTAGTGGAATCTGCCAATAACCTTTGGTTAAGTCAATTTTAGTGAAAAGTGTAGCATTGGATAGACGAGGAAGTAAATCGTCAAGGATAGGATGTGGTTCGCTATCAGGTACTGTCTGCGCATTAAGTTTCCTATAGTCAACACATAAACATATGTTATTGTCCTTTTTCCGGACAATGACTAAAGGAGAAGAAAATGGAGATGTACTAGTCTCAATAATACCTAATGATATCATCTGTTCGAGTTCCTTAGATGTCTTAGTCAGAAAATGTAGAGGTACAGAATAAGGATGAACACGAATTGGTGTATCATCGTTAAGAATAATATCGTGACTAATTACAGATGTGCAACCCGGTACATCAGTTAACACATCTGGGAAAGATTGTAGAAGATCAGCAATGCGTTGATGCTGTTGCGGTGTAACCGTAGAAGAAATGGTCACATCACGCCAAGATTCAGTAGATTGGACAATAAGTACAGGTAAAGGCATCTGCACTTCAGGAAAAGAAGATTCTTCCTCCTGTATAACAGATAGATTAGAATAATGACAAGTAGATACAGTATTGTCATCTAGTTCATGAAAAATTGACTGTAAGTGTATAGGACGTGTATGAAATTGTTTGAGCATATTAATATGGAATATCTTTCTGTGTCCCTTGATATCCAAGACGTAATCAACGTCTGAAATTTTATCAGTGACCTTATAAGGGCCAGTCCAAGAGATCAATAACTTATTGTTATTGTGAGGGAGTAATACATAAGCCTCATCGCCTGGGAATAATTGGCGTAATCGTCTAGATCGATTTTGTATAGATCGAGCCTTAGCTTTTGCAGCCTCCGAAGAAGCTGTTGCCAATTGGCAAGACTCAATAATATTATTCCGAAGATTAATCACATACTCATAAGATGACTGAGTGTCCTGAGTCATCTCTGCATCAATTAATAAGTCTTTTATCAGTCCCATAGGACCTCTCGGAGGGGCACCAAAAACTAACTCAAAGGGAGAGAAGCCAGTTTGTTCATGTGGCACCTCTCGGTAAGCAAACAGGACAGCTGGGAGTGCTCTGTCCCAGTCCTGAGGGTGTTTAACAGTAACCTTATGTAAAAGTTGCTTAAGCGTACGGTTAAGTCTTTCAACTGCACCGTTACTCATGGGATGATAAATGCTACTCAGATTCCTATCAATGTTCCAGGTTTTCATTACTTCCTTGATGGTATCGGAAATAAACTGCGACCCATGGTCAGATAATAATTTTCTAGGAAACCCTATTCTAGAAAAAATTAGATGTAGTGCATCAGCTACATCTGTGGTAGTGGTTGTCTTCAATGGAATGGCTTCTGGCCATCGTGTGCATAAATCAATGCACGTGAGAACAAATCTATGTCCTCTCGCAGATGGTAGAAGTGGACCAATTATATCTATGGCCATCTTGTCAAAAGGTCGTACTGAGATATCGCAAGCCTGAATAGGCGCCGTGTGAAAAGCTCCACGTGCTTTCACTTCTTGGCACGTAGTACAAGAACGTACATACTGCGAAATATCTCGTGACACTCCTGGCCAAAAGAATGAAGACAATACTCGAGATCGTGTTCGAGTATATCCCATATGTCCTGCACACTGCGAATCATGCGCGTGTTGAAGAATGTACCGTCTAAAAGCAGTTGGTACCATCACTTGTTGTTTTACCTGTGATTTATCACTAAAACATCTAATCAGTATATCATTTTTCATAATGAACCATTGTTTGTTTTTATTACCTGTAGTTAAATTATCAACCTTATTAACTAGGTTAAAAAATTTATTTAAAGATTTGTCATTTTTTTGTTTGTTTGCAAATGATTCCCTGTCAATAGGTGAATTGACTTCAATATCCTCCTGTTTCTCTGCATCCATCTTATTATCATTGACACTTTCCATGAGCGTAGTTTGAGCTCTAGTTGTCACGGCGTTTCCAGTGCATAGATTGTGTCTCTCCCATTCAATTATCTCTTCTGGTGAACAATCCTTGCTGCCGTGTATGCGACCCACCATAAGGTCTGCAATTGGATTTTTCAGCATGCATACCTTAATTTTACCTGTGAAAAAAGGTGTGTTAACATGGATAATAGCTGTGGGGTAAAACTCAATAGTTCCCCCAAGTCATGCAACGGACATATTCCCCCGTTGCACAGCTAGGATGTACCAGCGACTGTCGCACTCCAATGGTTGTGGACCCCGAGTCTCTCAATACAGAAGCGATAGAGCCGTTAACTATCCCTCTGTTAAAAATCAGAGAGCCTGTTCCATCATTGGCTGCAAGACCTACTTCTGGTGTAATGTGTCCGCAGTTTAGCACTGTCTCCTTTGCCTTCTGAAAAATAAGATTGCATTGTGGACAACTATTCGCCACGTTATAATTTATAGCAAAGCATGGGGGAGCCGCGCTAGCGTAGTGGTTACAACACCGCTCTGGCGACCGGGTGATACAGGATCAAACCCGGGCGACGGCATTTGAGGATTTTTCGTCGACCGGGATTTGGACTGGATTAACTCGAGACCTGGCGAGGACATTTGAAGGAGTGTCGTCGACCAGGGACTGGCGGCTCCTGAGCCGACCCAGCTGCAATGGGTACCTCCGAAATCGGCGAGTATTTGCCTGAATGGCGAGGGACACCTGTCTCTGTACAAGAAATAAAGGGATACTCACGTAAAATCAATGTCAGGTTAGACATAAAAATAATAACCTGAGATTTCGCCTCGAGTATTAGCGGGCGAACGCAAAAAAAAAAAAAAAAAAAAAAAAAAAAAAAAAAAAAAAAAAAAAGCAAAGCATGCAGCAGAAGATTGCATTTCATTATTGTCAGGTGGAAACTGAACCTTAGGAGTGATATCATTTGTAACTGCTGCCGCGGTATTATGGTTATAATGTGACGATCCACGAGAATGAGAACGATTACGAGAATAATTGGTAGAATTATCCCGTTGTCGTCTATTGTAATTGTTATCTCGATGTCTCGAGTTATAATTATCGCTCTTCTTCCAATTGTTAACATTATCATATTGATATGACCGATTATAGCTTGAGTTACGTGGATTACTGTTGTATCTTGACTGAGGTGAATAATTTCTGTTTTGTTGTCTTCCTCTGTTAAAGTTATTGTTAAAGTTATTCTGTCCCTTATGAAAATTAATGTCATAATTTCCTTTGAATCTAGTTCTGTCCACACTGTGTGTTCTAGGTTTATTATTATTATGATATGCCATATTGGAGGCTACAGGAAGAGGTTCTTTTATCAACGAGCTAGAAATATTAGCATTCGGATGAGCTGTGCAGTAATTTAAAGAAATTTTTTCTAACTCATCAATAGTTTCTGGTTTTCTTTCTTGCGGAAGCTGACAGAAGATAATACTTTATCCCTCAATAACAAATCGACTAACTTGTCGTAAGATTTGTTGACACCTGCCAGTTCAACCCATCTGTTAAAAGTATTGCGTATGTTAGCAATAAATCCTGTAAAATCTTTATTATTATCTGGTAATAAACTTTTGAAACGTAATCTACATGCCTCTTCGTTCAAGTGGAAACGACGTAATAACAAAGTCTTAATGGCCTCATAATCTGTGGATAATGTAGGATCAATATTTTGTGCTGCACTTGCAGGTTCGCCATCAAGAAATTCCTTAAGTTTAAGTGCCCATGCAGTTTTGTCAAGGTTATTGACCCTGCATATATCCTCAAAGCGCGCCAGCCATGATGAAAGGTCGTCCACGTTTAATCTGAATGTTGGTAGTTTAAAGTAATAATTGCCCTTAAGTCGGGTGGATGAAGATCCAGATTGAGCATTATCATTTTGGCTAGCTGCAGCACTCTGCGAATTAAGTTTTGCTGTTACCAATTTAAGCCGTTGCAATTCCATTTCTTGCTGCAGTATGATTTCCTGTCGTTTCAATTTATTCTCTTCCTCAGTCCGTAGGATTTCATCTCTTGCCATCTTTCTTTCTTCTTCTTGTCTTAATTCTTCTTTCTCTGCCTTAGCAATAGCTTTCTTTTCAGCCTCTTTTCTTTCAAGTTCTTCCATCTCTGCCTTAGCAATAGCTTTTCTTTCAGCCTCTTCTGCCTTATGGTTCGCAAGTTGTTGTTCAGCAAATTCAAGGAGTGCATCTCCCTTTTTATTACAATCTTTTCCAATTTTAATGAAATGATCCAAGGTAAGCATTCTTGAAGTGGAATTATTTTAGTATCCAATTACTTATGTCTAGTAATCACCACTAGAATCTATGTCGATAATTCTAATTACTCAATGAATGAATAATTAATATAAGAAATTGCAATATTCCTGTAATGTTATTTATAAGTTCCACAATCTATAATATTTTGTAAAAATATTATATATATACTGACTAATATCTATCATAAATAGTAATGATAGTTAGTTATATAAGGTGCTGAAGTTATCATGCACTTAATATTAGTAACCAATAAATATGTGTTATATCCCTAAATAATTAGGTTATTTAATATTAATTGTCACTAAGTTCCCGCTGTAGTACTGAGAAAGTGTACTAATTAATATTTAATATGTCTTAATATGTTATAAATTTATAATAATTAATAATTATATATTATGCCCTAATCATGAGCTACAAAGTGCATTGCCCATTTATAGGACTACCACTGCAAATTGGTGCAAAGTCCCCAATTCCTCTTTAAAACTCATAAAAATTTAATCATATTCATTTACACTATTATTAACTCTTTAAGTCCCAATCGACTTTAAATATCCTCAGCGGTTCGACGCGCTTGACCCAATCGACTTTAAATAGCGTTTAGTATAGTGCCTCTGTTTGAGACTGTTTCTAATTATAACTACCCACAAACCACCTAAAACGTCATTTCCGACAGGAAGTTTATTGTTTTAAATACCACATGTGTTTAAGAGTGAACGTGGTTTCTGTTTTGAGATATTTATTTTAGATTTTTAAAGCGATTTTTTAAAGCGCATATTTTCTTTTAAAAAATGGCCACACCCACTTCTTCAAATGGTAGGCTCAAATCGTCTCACGTCACGATCATAAAGCTTGTTTAAAAGTTAATTTGAAGAAATTTGTGAAAGTGAATGCAGTATGGTTATTCCACGAGATAGCGAAATGAGGGACTTTTGAAACCTTGATATCGAAGATATCGATTCTTTTATTTTTGAGGATGATATTGATACTGGCCTAATGGAAGGTCTGGTTTGTCGAATAATGTTGAAGTTATGGATTTGTAATCAGACTGCAATAAATTCAGATAATAATATCCAAGCCAAAAAGAATAGGAGGGATGGAAATGATTTCGTTTAGTAGGACTAGGCATAATAAAAACAACGCGGTTTGGCATTCGGTCACCACTGGAGAAACTAAAGCAAAATTTTACTTTTCGCATTTACCAGACAAGTTACATAAATCCAATTCTGTTTAGTTTTTTTGCAAACACCTCTTGATTTTTTAAAAATTTTAATGGTGATGGTGTTGTTAGCACTCTGATAACCAGGCATTAATTCCTATGCTGCAAAAAGTTTTGAAAAAAACAACCCACATAGAAAGATTCATTGTTCTCATTATATGGGAACCATGATTATTATGAATGGCTCAAGTTTAAGCTGTAATGATTGCGATGGGACTGGATCGAAGACCAAAAAATCAAAGACTACTGCGCGCACCGCAGGAAAATTTTTTACACCATACCACGAGATGTTTTCGAGAAAAGAAAACCGTTTTCAAACTAAATCTTTATCACAGTATGCTGCACATGTTTGTGATACCAGAAGATCAGGACGCAGCTAAAATTGAGCCATTTGTTGACCAAATTTCATAATGCTTTCTATCCATTTGAAGATGTTTTTTATTGATGAGATGGTTATAGGATGGAAAGGTAGGTTTAAGGCACAAAAACAGTTAAATGCAAGCAAACCTCACAAATACCATATCAAAACATTTGGACTTTGTGATTCAGCTACCGGCTATGTTTTTTTTCAATTTGAAAACTTTATTTTGGAAAAAAATACAGCCTTATGATCCTAGTTTAGATCCCAGCTCTGCTCATGCCGTGAAAGTGTTCGGCAATCTTTTGAAGCCACTGAGGTCAGGACATTCATATTTTTGCTGATAGAATTTTATTTCATCCAAAGCTCTGATGGAAATCTGCCTTGGCACACAGTTTATTAATTATACAGGAACCCTGAATGTTAAACCGTGTCGGTTTTTTTCCTCCTGATCAATCTCAAGATTTGGCCATCAAGAGATGGAAATGGTTTTTGGACTCGGAAAATACAACATTGTGTGTTTGCCTGGAAAGATAAAAAAGCCAAAAAAACCCTGCATACTTGTGTCAACTAAATCAGCCGTTTGCACGGTTGAGAAGAGCAAGGGTCTAAAACAAAGTTACAAAGCCAAAGGTTGTTTCATGACTACAATATGTGTATGAATGGCTGCGATGATGGATCAAATGGGTTGGTTACTACAGTATGCACAAACCGTTTAAAACCAGAAAGTTTAAGAAGATTTTACCACTGGATTATTGAAGTGACACAGGTAAATTGCCCACTCTCCTATACAATTTGTGTTCAGGAAGGTTTACAACAAAAAGGGGAAGCTCACACTTTTTTTAAACAGAGTTTGAGGATCTGTCCAAAGAAGCTTGCTCAGCTGACACCAGGCGGTTAATAGATTGTCCACCCAAAAATTTGAAAGGAAATGAAGTGGAACGGATGATTGGAGCCAGACATCTAGTGGAATATGAAATGGAAAGAGCAGAGCCTGATGTTTCATTGTAGCGCCAATGGAATTTGTAGCAGATCAAGCTATGTGTGTATAGGATGCCCGGCAGGAGAACCCACACCTTTGTACAAAAAATTGCTTTTGTAGCTTATCATAAGCAAAAACAATATATAGGGTAATGCCTAGTTATGAAAGAGCTTTGTAAATAAAATTTTTTTTTCCTTTTTTTGATGTTTGAAGGGCTAAAATTTTCATTTTTGTTAAATGCTAGGGACTTTTTTTTTGTAATTTTTATTTTACTTAGGATTTAATTATAAAATAGTGTTTATTTATAGGCCCCTAGTGTTAATGTATTTAGAAAAAGTGATCTTTTGTGATTTCCTATGGATAATTATGATTATGTGTTTTCCTTTGGATAATATCTTCAGAAGGAGAGGAGCAGACGGCAAGGTAAGAATATATCTATTTCTAAATTTACGCTTCTTATTCAGGCTCCATTTTACTTTACATTTTACTAACTAATAAGTTTTATTGATAAATTTAAATTATGCACAGATGCAGTTTACTAAACAATTATTCATGTATATAATATTAATAGGTTAATTTCCATCTTTTGATGTATAAACTGAAATTTCCTCTTTTTTTACAAACAATATGACCTTGTTGTTGTAATTTGTGGAAAGTGTTTATTGATTTAAAAACTGATTGAACTTTGTTTAGAATACTTCTGTTTGAGACATTTTTAAACTTTTACAAATATTCTATAAAAACAATTGTAGAAGAATTTTAATGAATACTTTTTAGTCTAATTTTGCACCGGCTTCCTTTTGTCCTCCATAAATAACTAATCATTTTTCAATAAAGCTTTTATGCTCCAAGAGTAAGTACATCATGTGATAGCAACAACAAAGTTGTTTATTACATTTGAACATTTAAAAAAAAAATGATTTCCAAACAACAACAATAAAAAACAAACAGGCAATTTCCTCTTTTTTTTGCCAATATGACTGTTGTTTGTAAAATTAACAATCTTCTGAGTGTTTATTGATTAAAAACTGAGGAACTTTGTTTAGAATACTTCTGTTTGAGACATTTTTAAACTTTACACTTGGATATTCTCATGAAAACAATTGTAGAAGAATTTTAATGAATACTTTTTGTCTAACAAGGCTTCTTCTTTTGTCTCCATTTTACCTGAATAACTAAAAAATGAAAGTTTTTTGAGCAAAAAAAGTAATCAATTAATATACAAACAACAAAAGTTATTTATGCATAACATTTTTTAAAAATTATTTCCAAATAAAAAAAATTTCAAACAATATGAAATTAAATAAATAATTGATTAATAATACTTCTGTTTGTGACATTTTGAAATTTTTATTTAAAAAACAAATAGAATAATGAATACTTTTAGTCTAATTTTGCCCTTGACCGGTTTTATACTTGTAGCTTTTTGTTCAGTTGTTTCTCCATTTTTTATTTTTTTTAAAAATAAAAATAAAAACTAATAATTTTTCAATGAAAGCTAAATTGTAACAAGAGTAAAGTAATCCAATTAAATATAAAAAATAATTTATTTATGCATAAAATTTTAAAAAAAATTTCTAAACAACAACCAATAAAAACGCATTTTGGCCATTTTTGCTTGGGCCAAATAAAAGTTAATTAACAAATTATAGCATAAATATTAAATTTTTAATAAACGAACGAAATGAAGACAAACAATACAATTATTAAACAAGGATGAAAAAAATGGTGGAATTTTTTCACAATAAAAAATTTATAAATAAGGTTAAAACCGGAAAAAGTTTTTAAAAATGAACTCAATGGAAAGTAAACCTGCGTAATACACAACCAATTAGTGACGTATACATGGACTCTTTGACGTTAATACAATACATTTAAATAAAATTAAAGATAGCCAGATTAGAAATAAACAGGCCATATGACTGTAACTGAATAAAAATACAGAACCAAATACACTAGAAAAAACACCAATTATAACATGGTATACATCTAAAAGTGCAAGGTGAATTATCCCCGAACCGACACGATCACCGATTATGTATTCGACGCGTTCTTTCGCGAGGTGCTTAAATTTCACGGCCTTAAAAAACATTCAAAATGAATATTGGCATCCTTTATGCCATGTTAAATTCATTCCGAATCGCCAAATACCCACGACATGTAAAAGACAGAAACAATATTTAACATGAATACAAAGAGAAAAAAGAACATGTCGCTCTAGGACAAACAGGACGAAATATTTTAACGTTTAAAATCAGTGACTTATCTTGTTTTGGGGTAATATATAAGTATATGAGGAGAACTGCCGTAAGACGGGGTAAAACAGTTGAAAAAAAATAAAAATAAAATAAAATAAAAACACACACACCCACACAAATAGTAATACGTCTTACAAGGAGAAGGACAAGAAAAACCTACGTTGCGGCCACAAGGCCTTCGTCAGGGACAGACAAACAAGAGACAGGAGGGAAAGAAAATGAGAATTAAGTAGAGAACATGAAACTATAAAAATAAGAGATAAAAACTCCCTTAATATTAAGTCCAGTCACATTGTTGAAGCAAAGCAGGATGGGCTGCCACCTACTAAACCGGGAAAGAGGAAGTCAGTACATAAAGATAAGAAATAATAAAAAACAAGGACTGGAAAAGAGTGAGAAAAAAGAAATCAATAAATAATAAATAAAATAAATAAATAATAATATAAATAAATTTAAATAATAATAATTTTATAAATTTAAAACAAATAAAATAAATAAATAAAAATAAAAAAACTAATTAAAGAAATAAATAAAATAAAAAATAAATAAAGAAAAAATTAATTTAAAAAAAAAAAAAAAAAAAAATTTTTTAAATAAAATAAATAAACAAATTAAAAAAAATAATAAAATAAATACATAAATAAAATTATTAAATTTAAAAAAATGGTAATTTAAAAAAAAAAAAAAAAAAAAAAAAAAAAAGGGTGACCGCCTTTCTCCCAACTTCTCCCCCTCCGTCTTATTGCCAGGATGATGACAACTTTTTTCTATGCCGATGTTGGACTTCTTCCGTAAACAGACAGTTTTCCAGAAGATGTTTTACCTCTGACTTAGAACGTGTTTTTCCCATATTCTCATGTAGAGGCCCTCAAACCCGCCAATAAAACCTCCTCTGATAGAGTCAAGTTAATAATGGGACCTATCACCCCTCACTGCAACTGCTGTCAAAAGGATCCTGTTTCGCCACCTTACCTTCTCTCCAAGCTTGACCCAGTGGCGCGGGAAGCATTTAGTGAGCCACCCTTGCTGGCATATAGACGGGACAAAAATTTGAGGGACCTCCTAGTCCACAGCCGTCTGAAAACTGTCAACGATGGCCACTTTGGAACCAAGCCATGTAACCGTACACGATGTAAGACATATCAGTATGTAATCGAAACACGTTCAGTCTCATTCCCTAACGCCAAGTTCACCATCACCCATGGCTTCACATGTGAGTCACGCAACGTCATTTATGCTATTATATGCAAACGTTGCACCATTACGTACATCGGCCAAACGGGCACACGACTGGGCGACCGATTCTGCAGACACCTCTATGACATCTCTCAGTTTAATTCCACACCTGTGGCCATCCACTTCAATGGCCCCGACCACCACGGTGCCACTGACATCCAGGTGACAGCCATCAGATACTGTTCCTCGGACGCCAACAGTCGGTTTCGCCAGGAACAACGCCTCATCCATCTTATGGGTTGCCTCAAACCACACGGTTTGAATACCCAACATTCTTTTGTCTGAGACGCCTTTCTCTATCGAGTCCCTGTTGTATTATGACTTTCTACTTTGATGCGATGATCCTTTTTTTTTTTTTTTTTTTTTTAAATTACCATTTTTTTAATTTAATAATTTTATTTATTTATTTATTTTTTGTAATTTGTTTTTTTTATTTTATTTAAAAATTTTTTTTTAAATTATTTTTTCCTTTATTATTTTTTATTTTATTTATTTCTTTATTTAGTTTTTATTTTTATTTATTTATTTATTTATTTGTTTTAAATTTATTTATTATTATTTTTTATTTTATTTATTTCTTTATTTAGTTTTTTTATTTATTATTTATTGATTACTTTTTTCTCACTCTTTTCCAGTCCTTGTTTTTATTATTTCTTATCTTTATGTACTGTCAACTTCCTCTTTCCGGTTTACTGGCAGCCATCCTGCTTTGCTTCACATGTGACTGGACTTAATATTAAGGGAGTTTTTATCTCTTATTTTTATAGTTTCATGTTCTCTACTTAATTCTCATTTTCTTTCCCTCCTGTCTCTTGTTTGTCTGTCCCTGACGAAGGCCTTGTGGCCGCAACGTAGGTTTTTCTTGTCCTTCTCCTTGTAAGACGTATTACTATTTGTGTGGGTGTGTGTGTTTTTATTTTATTTTATTTTTATTTTTTTTCAACTATCTTGTTTTGGCGGTAATATAGGCTAGTACATTATATGCTTCGCCAACAGACTCGAGAGCTTGATTGAAACATTGAATAAGTCAGCAATACGTTTCATTTGCTGTTTGAGAGCTGCAAATAACTTTGTTGAAGGACATCGACTGCTGCAGGATTTTTCAACCGTTCAGTGTTGTCAAGCGCATGACGTCACCGGTGTTTATGCAAATAATGTCCATTTCGGCTCGAAAGGAAAAATGTCCTATTTTTTTCGAGGTTCGCTCTGTTGAAAAGATTCAAAACCACAAATGGCCACCAGTTGTGGCGGGTTCGTCGGTGGTGGTGGTGGTGTTGTGATTCCTTTGCTATTCTATTATTTATTCAATAGTAATGTTGGTTAAAGTGGTTAGCTCTGGCCATCAGAACATCCCTTCGACGTTCTGATTTGCATATTATAGGTTATTTGATTTCCCTTGTGGGAGAGTTATCGTGCTGGCAAAAGTAAACACCAACAGCTGTAACTGAACCCGAAACGTAATAAAAGATCAAGCCTTCTGCTTTGAGTCCACATGTATTGAGGTTCATACAAGACGATAATGGACATCACAAGACTTCATGTACAGTTCAGCATAACAATGAATTCCAAATAACATCAGTAAGTATCCGTCCGTGTCAAAATAATATGTCAGAAGAACATCTTGGCTATATACGTGCGCGGTTGTAGTCAACAGCCAGAAATGAGCGCATGAGTTCTTGACAACTACAATTGAATCATAAACCGATTCTCCTTCCATCATTTAATTTAGTTTGATTAATCTCATACTTAGATTAATATCCGAACTGACCCTGAGTTCTACATTTTGTTCATATAAAACATATAGGCTATATACTCAGCCTTTTCCTTGGAGGAATACACGACACGGCTTTCTTGCTTGACGGATAGCGTAACAAGGGCGCTGTAACCAAGTCACCCACCGTGACCTTCCCAACGCGAACTGCGTCATAATCTTAGCATATATTTAGCGTTCACTATACCGTAAGATATCGACATATTCTATAAATGTTAATGACCCCTAAACGTTGCGCATGGGTAAACCCTAGCAGACGCCGTCATTTAAAATAACATCGTAACAGATTTCCTGTCAGACGGGGGAAAAAAAATCGATTAGATAGATTTTTTTTTTGAACAATATTAATCAAATTATCAAAAATTTAACAAAACCCGACGTATGACCTACGATGTTCTATCTAGAACAGTGTTGCGGTCATGTCAGTAATATCTTATAATAAAATCAACGTCATATCATACATATAACTTATATTAATAAAGATAAGGAAATGTCCTCTGTCACTAACTAATCAAACTAAATTAATTTGATGTATGTATCGGACTAAACTAATACTGTGAGGTGTTATTAAAATTTATTCTAACTAATTAAAAAATTAAAATAATTAATTATAATATGTAAGTATGGTACTAACTAATTAATATCTAATTGCAGAAAAAGGGAAAATGAGAAATAGTATAAGTGGAGTAAAAGAAATAAAAATTTGAGAAGTACGGACAACCAAAACATAAATATTAAAGTATACATTAAATTAGAATGCGTGTGAAAATGAAGTGTAAGGATAGATACCGGATTAAATTAAACGTAATCAAAGAAAAGAACAGAAAAAAAAATTTATACATTTTAACTATACATGTGAAATTGTCATAATATAATATCCATTACCTTATTTAATTACACTATTTAAAAGGTTTAATTGGTTGTGATATTATTTTGTTTCATCCGTTTCTTAGTAAATAATATTTTTTTTTTAGTTCATCACATTTAACTTTTATTATATAATATATTAATTTAATAGACTAGAAAATTTAACAATATCGGACCTGAAGATCCAATCGTTGTTACATCCTGTTTAGACTTGTATGAAAGTTCCATTAAGACACAAAGTTCATATTAATCGAATCAAGATATGATTATCCATTCACTGTTAGTTCCTTTATTAACTTTGAACGTAATTTGAGTAAGTCATCACTGTATATGTCACGTCTACATTAGAGATTGTTCCTTTTTATAAGTTTGCAATTGAAATGAGTGATACGCAAAGTGGAAGTGAAGTCAAAATTTTCAACCGATCCGTAAAACTTGATATTTTGATCACAATAGTTTATTTCGAAATGTCCTTATTTAAGGGTCAGTCACTAATATCTGTTTTTATTTATTTATATATATATTTTTTTCAATTTCCAAAGGAAATTCTTTTGGCTTCCAAGGGTCTGTCATTTGTGAATGTTTTATTATTATTTTTTTTTTTCAAACTCTAGGGAAAATCTTTGGCTTCCAAGGGTCAGACACTGGTGGCTGAAGGGTTTGATGCAGTGGAGAATTTAGCAGCTGGTGGCATTGATGTGCTGGAGAGCATTGGCAAAAAGACGTACGATACACTCTCTGAACATGATCCAGCTTTTCGCAAAACAAGAGGTTTTCTGAGCCCTAAGGGGAACAAACCCAACCTGTCCAGTGTTTTGAGGGAAGCCAAGGAGAAGGCAGAATATGAAGCCGAGCAAGCAAGAGAAAATGAAGAGGCTAGGAAAGCTCATTTCGGGACTTTGTTTGACGATTATCAGGGTTAGTAAAAATGTCATCAATGAATTTATGATTTTGTTGAATTATCATGACTTGTGTGCATCAGCTGGCAACCCTACAATGTAAGACAAATTGTTACATAAACCACCACTGATAAAGCATTAAGTGCTGTCGTGCAGACGTCCTACTTGGAGTTGGCCTGTACTAGAGGCACCTAGCACCATAAGAGTGAAAAAAAGGAAGTAATTGTGATTTACGGTCTGACTACCTTTTTTTCCCCTGTATGTTGATATTAAGTCTTTTCTGTTAGTTTGACTGGACTTGAGGGAATTGTGTCTCAACATCCCCATGCAAGTTTCTGCATGTATGCCTAGAATAGTTCACTTACAACTTATGCATCCAGTTTTTCTGCTATCACTGCAGTTTTTCTGCTGTCACTGCAGTTTTTATGCTATCACTCCAGTTTTTCTGCTATCACTCCAGTTTTTCTGCTATCACTCCAGTTTTTCTCCTTCACCTGTCAGCTGCCCTTAGAGTATAAGAGCCCAACCAAATCTCTACAAGCCAATCATGTCCTGGGTACTACAGTTCGTCTTGATCCTTCCTATTTGTACCTTGATCCTTCCTATTTGTACTTATTCTGGTTCTTTTTCCTTATATTTTATGTATTTCCTTTTTTTTTCTTTTGCCAGAGGATTGACAGAAAAGTTGTTGCCTTGTGATGGTAGTGGATGACTTTTTCAGTGCACTTCATGTCCACCTCCAGACTCATTTCCTGTCTTGTCTACTAGTAGAATCGATATTTGTCAGGGTCTGTCTCTCTGCTCCACAAAGGTGATCTGTAACTGCTGAGTTCACGTATGAATTGAATAACCACAGAGGCTAATATGAGTTTTTTCACTTTCAGGAATCGCTCACCTTGAGGCATTAGAAATGTTGTCCAACCAGAGTGAGAAGAAAGTTCACTCCCTCCTCAATGCGCTTGCTTCAGCAGACCTGGCCAAAATCAAGCCTACTCTCATCTCCATAAAGCAAGCTTTTGAAGCCAGCGAGGAAGACACTGGTAATTTGAAATGTGTCTGTGAGTTGTCATACATGACCATAATTAGGTCACACAAAGTCTGTCTGTGAGTTGTCATACATGACCATAATTAGGTCACACAAAGTCTGTCTGTGAGTTGCCATAAAGTAATAATTTAGATTTATGTCATACATGACCATAATTAGGTCACACAAAGTCTGTCTGTGAGTTGCCATAAAGTAATAATTTAGATTTATGTCATACATGACCATAATTAGGTCACACAAAGTCTGTCTGTGAGTTGCCATAAAGTAATAATTTAGATTTATGTCATACATGACCATAATTAGGTCACACAAAGTCTGTTTGAGAGCTACCATAAAGTATTGATTTAAATTTTTTTTTGGTCATACTTCTCCATATTTTGGTCACATGAAGTCTGTAGCATTTAGTTTTTTGTTGTCAATCACTCAATACACTTTAGCTCGCCAAGAGACTTAAGCCTTCAACAAACACGTGCCAAGTCTTCCTGTCACATGCCAGGTTCTCCTGTCACATGCCAAGTCTTCCTGTCACATGACATCAGCTCAACTTCTTTCTGTGTCTTCCTCATCATTTGTATTTCTGTCTCCAGTTCTCTTCTCCATGTGCTTCTTGGTCTACCTCTGCCTCTCTTACCCTGGGGGTTCCAGAACAAGGACTGCCTTGTGATGCTATCAACAGGTTTCCTCAATGTGTGTCCTGTAGTTTTTTTTATCCTACTTTCTCGTAATTTGGTCACACAAAGTCTGATTATAACAAGATGTTTTAATGCTATGTCTGTCACAGCTGACTCCATCAGATGCTATGTCTGTCACAGCTGACTCCATGAGATGCTATGTCTGTCACAGCTGACTCCATCAGATGCTATGTCTGTCACAGCTGACTCCATCAGATGCTACTAAAGCCCACTGACTCTATCAGATGCTACTAAAGCCCACTATTAAGAATCCCATCATCATCATAACTTCAACTCCCTGTGGAGCATAGGCTTTCTAAGTCACATTTTTACACCCAGACTTTCCTGTCCCATGTAACTGTCCAAGGCATGACCTTTCACTTTTCTTTTAGTATAGTAGTACCATTTCTTCTTCAAAAGCTGCATGCTGCCACTGCCACTTTTTGCCTGCTGCACTTCTTGCTTGCCTGTTTTTTTGTCTGCTGTGTGTGCCTCTGCATCTCTTTCTTGTTAGCACCTTTACAGGGAGATTGAGAGGAGATAGATGGGAGAAGGAAGATAGAGGATGAAGAATAAATGGCCCACAACACAAAGAAAGACCAAAGATAGAAATGAATCGAACATACATTGTTGATACTATTTATGTCGCACAGATTACTGCAAAAAAGAGCAAAAAAATAGAGCTAAAGCAAGATTTGCCAGTTCTGGGTAAGACATTGGTGTTAACAGAAACTGGAGCTTGAAGCTTGGCACGCACAGAGCCAGACCCACCAGACTAAACTCCAACAAGGTTCCATCCAATGAGATTGGTTCAAGCAGTGGAATTTGTAACGTTGGATTGTTTGTTTTTGACTTTGTCTCTCTCATGAATCTTCATGAGTCGGACGACAACCTCTAAGGTATACCTTTCCTCATCATCAACGCTAGTCTAGTTATCATTCCTGTTTGGCCCCCCAGCTTGTTATCATTGTCCTGGGTTTGGTTTTGGTTCATCTTTTTTCACAGCCCTGGCACGTGGGATTAATAAACAGTCCCAGTTACTTTGGGCTTATTATTTTTCCCCATAATTCGCCTGGGTTCCTCTCTGTGTTGTGGTTTCCAGTTCAAAAGACATGTATGGCTTTGTACTGGGGTAATTTTTTTATGTATTTTATATTTGATAATTGCTCCATGAGTGTTTAAGGAAAGAGCCAGAGGGCAACAAGGATGGGGAATTGGGTCAACTCAGCCCTCGTGTTCCTGACAGGGATGTGGAAAAAAGGATGTGGAATGACAAAAGGAAGACATTGAATGATCTCTTGACCCGTATGGACACAGTTTTTGACTGTTCTTGTAAGTTGTGCTCAACCTGAGCGTTTACAGTAGCTTTGTCTATTTCTTTCTGGGAAAAGGGGGTGGTGTATGTGGTTTTGGGTGGGGGGGGGGGGGAGGGGGGGGGGGGGGGGGGGGGGGGGGGGGGGGGGGGGGGGGGGGTGGGGGGGGGGGGGGGGGGCCACCACTGATCTGCACTGATTACCTGCACTCGGGCACTGTACTGGGCAACTGGGGTGGGTCGGGGGGGGGGTGGGTGGGGGGGGGGGGGGGCGGGGGGGGTGTTAGGGGGGGGGCAGGCACGCGGGGATCTGTTGGGGGCCTCTGGACACTGGGCTAGGGCACATGATCTGACTTGGGCACCTGCTGGAACTGCTGATGATGAACTGCGGTTAATCTGACTAGACTGTGGCACTGATACTTGCGGATGGCACTGCATTCTGATCTCATGGTGAAGGGGGGGGGGGCGGGGGTGGGGGGGGGGGGCATCTGGCACTGACCTTCATATATGTAGCTGATATCTATTGTCTGGTTTCGGGGCTTTGTATACAATGTAAGGCTGTGGCTCTGATTGGCATTGGGTGGGGGGGGCAAACTGTTTTGGGTTAGGTTTGTTGGATCGGACCCTGTAGGGATCGGGATGGGTGGTGTAAGCGTTGTTTGTACTGTGCTAGAGAGGGCGGGTGGTTGTAATGCGGTGAGGGTGCGAGTGGATTAAGTTGTAGGAGGTGGGGATAGGTAGCGTGTGAGGTGGGGTGAGGTCGTGCGTGTGGGGGGGCATAGAGGTGTGAGGGTAGGGGGGGGCGGCGCGGGGGCTGGGGGGGGGGGGGGGAGGGCGGAGCGGGGTGGGGGGGGGGGGGGTGGGGCGGGGGGCGGGCGGGGGGGGGGGGGGGCCTCTGTGGGTTGTTTTTGTGAGAAGGGTCTCCATTGGAGTGAATTATTGTTATGTCATCATACTCTATTTGTTGTCTCTTAGGGATTCGCTGGGTTTTGCTTCACGGTACGCCGGATGCGGGGTGAATCAGGGTGCTAGGGCTGGGCTACAGGTGAAGGCCATTTTCTGGTTTGGGGTTTTTTTACGTCTTTGGATCTCTGATTGTGTCTTCTTTACTCCACTGGGCAGTATATCTGGGTGTTTTCATCTTGGATCTCTGGTTTGCTTCTTGCTTCTTATGGATCCACTAGGTTCACTTCATTCTGTTTCTTCTGATTACTTATTTGGATCTGTTGGTTGCTTCCATTCTGATTGTTTAGATGTTGTGTCTGCGTGGATCTGGCTCTGTGGCATCTGTCCTTTTGTCGCTTTTTTTTGATTTGTGAGTTTATGAGGTGGGTGTCTTGTTCATTTGTTTTGGTGGTTGTGTTCTCTTCTCCATGGGACTTCCTTTTTTGCACTTCTTGTCCCATCTCGTGTGTTTCTTTGATTACTCTTCCCCTTTGATATCTGTTTTCACGTCTCCACTTCTCTTTTTGCTTTAGTTGTCTCATCATTTGATGTGTGCTCATTGTTGGGGTGGAGGGGGAGGTCTTCTGCTCCTCTCACTCTGTTTTGCTGGTCCTTCCTTCTGTGTTTTTTCTGTTTTTCTTCTCATTTCTTGGGTCCCTTTCGTTATTTTAGAGGCTTGTCTTTTTTGTTTGTACTCTTCTCATTTGGGATTGTATTTGAGGGGGAGACTGCTGTTCTCTGTTTGTGGCCTTCGCAAGTTGGGAGGAGATACTAGTATGGTTGATACAGAGTTATCCTACAGATGATCAATAGGGCAGAGAACGAGAGTTGAGCAACTGTCTTTTTTTTTGGTATTGGTGGTAGATTGCATGTCAGTGATTTGATGGTGTGCTTCTGTTCTTTCTTCTTGTCAGGTAGTGGGAGGCTTACTGCCTCATTGTCCCTTGCGTCTTTTCCTGTCTTGTCTTCTTGCTTTCTGTATTCTCGTCCGACTGTTTATCAGTTGTTGGTCTCTTGGATGGCTGGGTGTGCCTGTTTCTCTCTCCTGACCAATGTTGCACGCCACTCTCCTAAATGTCCCGTGTACTTGTGTATGTTCGCAATGTGGTTGGAATGTACAAGGTGGTTCCTGCTCCGTTTGCTGCGGGTCACCTCTCTTTGGGGTTCCCTCGGTGGTCTTGGCCTCTCCATATAGGCCTTCTCTTCTGCTCCCTGGGGTTTTGTGTTTGGTTTAGCTTGTTCTTTTGGGTTTTTCTTGTGGGTCATCTAGTAGTAGTTTGTCATACATTCTTTTGGTTTCTTTTTGTG
>JAMPIV010017720.1:0-43392 GCA_024509875.1 Oreohelix idahoensis | reverse complement strand
CCCCCACCCCCCCCCCCCCCCCCCCCCCCCCCCCCCCCCCCCCCCCCCCCCGAGAGCTAACATCGCCCGGCCCCGCAAAGTTAGTTAAAAAAAAAAAAAACGAAGTATATATTTTTTTTCAATCACGATCTCTCCACGAAACGTCCTAGCGACCTCTCCTCGAAAAACTCCCGGTTGAGAAAACCCTGTGTTATTATAGAGCGTTGGCTTTTTTTCGGCCGCTAATTTACCTGGATTCATGGATCGAAAACTTAGAAAGGCCTCACTCTCCCAGTGTTTTACCCAGCTGTTTAAAATGGGTGCCTTAATAAAATATGAGTATACATTACCTAAAGATCAAAGCAGTCCGATCATCATAGAGTGAAGCCGAGCTTATCTCAGGCCACTGTAAATTTCCAAAAGACCAACAGTCAGGACAGCAAGATCACGTTCACGAAACCATCGAGGTGTCCTGTTTGGATTCAGAATTAGGTAGTTCATTGTTCATTTTTCATTGAAAGTGGTGGGCAAAACAGTTTCATGGGGATTATTAAAATGGATTTCCTAGGGTAACAGATGTAGGACGTAAGACAATTCACACGGAGAAGAGGAATTGGAGACAGAAATGGAAAGGGTTGGAGAAAAGACATGGACCACATACTTGAGCTGATGGCAAGGGGACTAGAACGCACTTGACGTGTAATTTTGTTGAAAGCATTGATGCTCCTTTTGGGGAGCGGAAGATAAAAGAAATGGATGATTAAAAATGGCTTTTCTTCGCAAATGCACTTCGAACTTTTTTTTTTTAATGTGAGAGAAAAAAAAATACCGTTTTAAACGTCTGATGGAATTATAATTAACCAACGGGCTGATCACCCGTTTTGCCAGTCACTTCGATTACGAAATCAACAGCAATTGGATTGAATTGCCATTGCCCTAAAAAGACGCCAATAGCGTGATGGGAGGAAACAATGGCAAAAGAAAACCTATCTGCTGTTGCCCTAAGAAACGCCACTAGGCGTAAAATGGGCCCACTGACTGCTTTGACGGTCGGCGGCTAAGGACGGAAGAAGAAGAAGAAGAAAGATAGAGAATTAGGTTTTAATATAGGATCTCTAATTACAGATAATATTGTCACTAGAGGCAATACTGGATCGTTTTAGGTATTCATGTGCTCCCAGTATACATTACTGCATATTGAGCAATGAAAGTGCCAATATTTGTCCCAAATAAAACCGACCAGGAGAAACTGTTAAAGGAAAATCGTTTCTAATAGCATCGACTATATTCGTGCACACAAGGTAATTTTGATGACCTTGACAACTGCCAGAGAGTGATATGTGAATTATTGTAATTTTACCTTCTATATAGTCCCGGCTTTGAGTGTATGAATTGGACTAAGCGGTTAAGAGCGCTGAATCTTTTCGGCTGCTAATGGTTCCTGGTTTCAGGGATAGAAACCTGAGAAGCTGTCACGCTCCAGTCTTCACAGCCATAAATGATTACATGATTCACTGTTCTTGAGTTATGGAAGTGACAAGTCCAGCAAGGACCAGAACTGGTCACCCCACCTCAAAAATAAAAACTGGCGACCTATAATGTGTGACGTCCTCTAAGCAAATTCACGAACCCGTGGTTTCTTTTAATGGTCCATTTTCGGAACAAATACGGAAAAAGTGCGCGCCTTGCACAGTGAAAGCTAAAGTGAAAAACTGTAGCCGCAGATTATGGGACGTAATGTCGTCAACATTGGGCGGAAATATAGGACGGTTATTAATGGTCTGTCCTGTGTTAGCCCCCCGAACGCGCAGTTTTCTGATGAGACGTCATAAACTAATAGCTATTACTGCTACATCTGGGTTGGTCGTTGCAAGGTGACATAATTGTAGGTTATGTATGAGAGTAGTGCAACCTCCATCCAATATAAACAGATTGCTACAGAAACCACCGGTGTGTTAAGTGCCTGTGGCTTCCTGCCATGGTTGGCCATATTTAGAGTGGTCGCTTAACAATTGATAAAACAGGAAACGCAAACCTGAAAATTCACACAGATTTCTGATAGACAGTGTTATCAGAATCTGTGTTAATTTTCAGTTTCGTATTCTGGTTTGATATATTGTTAGCGTCCACTCTTAACTGGCCCCACATGGCAGGAAGGCAAATAAGGATATTTACACCGGTGGTTTCTGTAGCAATTGTTTATAATGATGAAGGTTATGCACACCTCATACATATGCCTAACAGAAGTCACCTTGCAACGACAATCCCCTGATTGTAGCAGTAATAATGCTATTAATTTTATGAGTCTCATTCAGGAAACTGCCGTCGGGGGCTACACAGGACAACCAAATTTATAACCGTTCTAATTCCCAATGTTTGTCACTTACGTCCATAATCTGCTGGTTACATATTTCCACTTAAGCTTTCACTGTGCAAGGCGCGACCTTTTCCGTATTATATTTTTTCCGAAAATGGGACCATTAAAATAAAACCAAGGTTTCGTGAAATTGCTAGAGACGTTCACCCATTATAGAGTCACAGTTTTAGTTTTTGTGGTGTGGGGTAGAACCAGTTCTTGTTCCTGTGCTGCACTTGCCTTCCAATAAATCAAGAACAGAATATCAGGTAATCATTTATGGCTGGGTAGATAGACTGGAGCGTGTCGCTTCTAAGTTTCATATATCCCGGAACCAAGGTAACCTTAGCCAGACCGAGAAGATCTGCGCTCTTACCGCTTAGCTCAATCATACCACTCAAGACGGGTACTCATATTGAAGGTATATTACGATAATTCACATATCCCTTCTGGCAGTGGCAAGGTCAGTAAAATTAGCCGTGTGTGCACGAATAATTTGTCATGTAGTAGAACGATTTTCCTTTTAAACAGTTTCTCCCTGGTCTGTTCCTTGGGGGACAATATGGCCACTTTACGATTGATCAATATGTTAGTAATGTATATGGACGACATGATACCACGATACAGTATTGCCTAAGTGACAATATTTATCTTGTAATTATAGAGTTACAATATATAACACTAATTTCCTATCTTCTTCTTCTCTTTTCTTCTTCCGTCCTTAGCCGACCGACCCGGTTCCCCAAAGCCAGTCAGTGGGCCATTACGCCTAGTGGCGTATTAGTGGCAACAGCAGATAGGTTTTCTTTGCCATTGTTTCCCATCACGCCTATTGGGCGTCTTTAGGGCAACGGCAAATCAATCCATTTGCTGTTGTTTCCGTAATCGAAGTGACTGGCAAACGGGTGATCAGCCCGTTGGTTAATTATAAATTCATCAGACGTTTTAAACGGGGAATTTTTTTTTTCTCACATTAAAAAAAAAAAGTTGAAGAGGCCGATTGCGAAGAATGCCATTTTATATCATCCATTCTCCTTTATCTTTCCGCTCACCAAACGGAAGCATCATGCTGATCAACCAATTCACGTTCAAGTGCGTCTGGTCCGTGTGCCATCTGCCTCAAGAATTAATTGGTTCCCATGTCTTTTTCTCAACCCTTTTCCATTTTCTGTCTCCAAATTCCTCTTCCTTCCGTTTGAATGTCTTACTCTACTTCCTTGTTACCCTCAGAAATCCATTTAATAAATCCACTTGTACGGTTGCCACCACTCTTCAAGAAAAATGAACATGAAATACGAAATTCTTGAATCCAACAGGGGACACTCGCTTGTGAACGTGCATATTGCAGTCTGAGACTGTTTGTCTTTAGAAATTTTAAAGTGGCTGAGGATAAGCTGGCTTCACTCTATGATTAATGGACTGGCTTTGATCTTTAGGTAATGTACGGGCATATGTTATTAAGGCCCCATTAACAGCTGGGTACACTGGAGAGTGAGCCTTCACTAGTTTCGATCCCTCCCCCTCCGTGCCGCCCCCGCAACACCGTCCTCCGCGCCCACCCCCTCCGCCGCCCCCTCCTGGCCAAAATTATCAACGACCGGACCCCCCAGTACCAATCGCCCACAAACCCATCCCATAGTTGTCACCGCCCGCCGCTTACTAACCCCGCCCCTAATCCCATCCCCATCTTGTCCCCGCCCCCAGACCATTCGGCTCCCCCCTCCGCAATCCCCCCCGACCTAGCGCTACCGTACCCCGGTTCTCGCCCGTCTCCTGTCTCGAAACCGATCTATCCCCACACCCCCCCCCTATCTATCCCCAGACGTCTGCCGTGGTGCAACCCGCGGCCATCGCACCCCACGTCCGTAACACCCCCGCGCCTTCGCCCCTCCCCATCTCCCTGGCGCCGGTCTGCCCCCGCCCCTCCCCACACCACAATCCATCCATCCAGATCATCCCCCCACTCACACCCCCCACTCTCCCACGCCACAACAACCGCAATCCAGGCCACGCTCTCGCGGGACGTCCCGCCCCCCCAGCACGCTCCCCCCACGACCTCCGTCCACCCCCGCCGCACCCCGCGCCCCCCCCCCCACCGCCCCCCCCCGCCCCCCCCCACCTCGTACACCATCCTACCCGATTCCTCCCCCCACCGCGGCCCGCTTGTCCCACGCCCCGCCCGTCCAACCCCCCGATCCCAACACCAGCATTCCACCGACTCCCGGACCATCCCACCCCGCCCATCCGGCCTTCCTCCCTCTCCGTGCTTCGCACTGCCATCCCTGGATCCAGGTAAATTAAAGCGGCCGAAAAGCCACGCTCTATAATAACACAGGGTTTTCTCAACCGGGGTTTTCGAGAGAGGTCGCTTAGGACGTTCGTGAGAGATCGTGATTGGGAAAAAAATATAATACGTCGTTTTTATTTTTTTTAACTTTGCGGCCGGGCGATGTTAGCTCTCGCAATTGGTGGCAGTGACCGATGCATCCCCCCTTTGGCAGTGTGTGCTACAGGATAACCTCGACACGTCACATTTACCCTGGTGCCATCCTAGAATTCATTCTAATAAGATTAAATATTATACTACATAAAGGGAATGGTTCCACGGTCAGGCGCTCTTGAGGAAATAATGAAGCAGAAAACTAGTTTTCATTCTTATATTTCTTTAATATGTTTATAAAATACCAAAGCTTAACCTCTGTTTCCAGTACTTACTGTTATCTGGACTCTAATCTATTGGGACTAGACACAGTATAAAGGTCTTGTTCCTGTGTAATCTGACCTATACTGTATAATAGGGGGGTGACAGCAGAAGTGATTGCGTTCATTAATTAGGGCTAGTATCGCCCTAGGTAACACACATCCGGTGTTACATGCTGCGAATCGCGCTACTGACTCCCAGTCTTACGAAGCACTATTTTTGTGGTTCCTAGCATGCAGGAGGACGGTGTGATTGGGCTTCTCGTAGCTAGGCAAGGGTTGCCGTTCGGAAGGTCCTGGGTTCGATTTCTCCGGTAAGCCATTCACTTTGTCCGTTTTTTTCTGGTCTAGTTTTTCAGCTTCTTTATTCTCACAGCGCCTGAAACACGTGACCTTTTAATGTGTTATAATATTTATGTATTTACTGTTCTGCCGGCGTTCAAGGTCACGAATATTGTAAAATGATCTTCTTTAACAGTTTCATCTGGCCGTTTCTTGAGGGACAATTTAATTTACTAAATTTGCAATAACTGGGATATAGCAGAAATGATACCAATGATCAGTACCGACAATGGACAATATTTATCTGGAATTAGAGATGGCTATATATCTGAATTATAAAATCTCATCAGAGGTTGAACGAGATTATTTACTGATAAGAAAAAAAAATGGAGGACAATGCACATCACTGTAAAGAAACCCATTTTTATCATTCAATTTTTTTACCTCTCACCTCATCATACGCGCATAGGCCTGAGTTTGTTGAACTCCCCTGTTTTGTGCCATCAGCTCACAATCTTTCTGTATCGTTTCTCAAGCCCTCCTTTCAATTCTGTCTACTTTCTTCTCTCTATGTGTTTTTTTCAGTCTCATTCGACGTCTCTTATTGGAATCTATTTTTTAGAATGCACGTTGATTTGTTTATGCACACATAAAAGAAGATCAACATGTAACTACTTATTAATTTTGAATCCCAAAAGACACTTGTTCGTTGAACCTGATCTTGTCGTGAACCTGATCTTGTCGGTGAACCTAGCTATCTTGTCGTGAACCTGATCTTGTCGTGACCTGATCTTGTCGTGAACCTGATCTTGTCGTGAACCTGATCTTGCTGTGTTTTGAAATTTTCGGTGGTAAAAGATATGCTGACTCAGCTCTATGTACGCGACTGCTTTGACTATTACGTAATAACCGCAAATATTGTTCTTTTTAACGTACGCCACTCAATATTTTCGCAATATTATTTTTTTGAAAAAATTCTTAACAAGGTTAGGGGGCTGGGTTGTTGAAGGTTATGAAACATCGAGTAGCTGTCTCTCTGTGCATTATAATCCTAATATTAACCCTAAATCCTAAGGCTGAAACGATAGCCTTACCGTGTTTCTTCATGAGTTTTATGTTTTTCCGTGTTGTTTTTAAATGTTAAATAATCGAAATGGCTACAAAGTTATTAAACGCAATAATGCGTTCGAACCTTGCTTTTTTTTTTCCCGTTATTTTTTTTTTTTTTGTTTTTTGGCGGGCTAAATTGTTTAGTATGTGTCTAATGTACGAAACGCAACGTTACTTATTCGGCACAGGCAGAGGCAACCCATATATTTTTTGGTAGTGTACACAACGTTGTCACCTGAATTGTTAAATATTTGAACAAGACAAGCGTAGCGCATAACAATTTAAATAGGTCAAAGCTGGGTGGTTTTAATAGGGACAAACCTTGCACACAAAGACGCCAAGGTAAAAAAATTCAGAGTTGCCTGATTGTAACAGATTTTATAATGTTACGTTTGCACAACTTACAGTATGAAAAATGTATTCTTAGATTGTTTGAAGTTATCATTAACATTTAAAAGAGATCAGGTAAGCTGCGTGGTAATCGCAAAAATAGGTAAGAGTATGTAATCCTATAATCGATTACTTCCGTAGGGGAGTGAAGTGATAGAGAACATCACCATTCTGGGTTCAGCTTTTTTAATGAGTGTTCGGTGTGATTATTTTCCTTTTTTCACTGGTCTTTAGCATTGCCTAAATGTGAAAAGCTGAGTCGGGTACCCATTACTGCTGGATAGAATGGGGCGTCAAAGTTACCCAGGTTTCGGTCCCAGGAATCGGAAACTTCGCCACCGAAAAGCCAACACTCAAAAAACAAAAAAGATACCGGTAGGATCGTTCCAATAGAACGCTCAATCGCCAACACTCCGACCGGATTAGTCAATAGGACGCTCAATCGCCAACACTCCGACCGGATAGTCAATAGGGACGCTCCAATCGCCAACACTCCGACCGAGATAGTCAATAGGACGCTCAAGTCTCCAACACTCTCGACCGGATAGGTCAATGGAGCTCAAATCGTCCCAACACTTCCGACCGGATAGTCAATAGGACGCCTCAATCGCCAACATCCGGAAACGGATAGTCAATAGGACGGGGGGCTCAATCGCCGAAACACTCCGACCGGATAGTCAATAGGACGCTCAATCTCCAACACTCCAACCGGATAGTCAATAGGACACTCAATCGCCAACACTCCGACCGGATAGTCAATAGGACGCTCAATCGCCAACACTCCGACCGGATAGTCAATAGGACGCTCAATCTCCAACACTCCTACCGGATAGTCAATAGGACTCTCAATCTCCAACACTCCGACCGGATAGTCAATAGGACGCTCAATCGCCAACACTCCGACCTGGAATAGTAAATAGTGGACGCTCAATCGCCCAACTACCTCCGACCGGTTAGGTCAATAGGACGCTCAATCGCCAACACTCCGACCGGATAGTCAATAGGCCGCTCAATCGCCAACACTCCGACCGGATAGTCAATAGGACGCTCAATCGCCAACATTCCAATCTCAGGCTTTATTAAATACTGAGATACATATTGAGCCGCGTTTGCGCAGTGGTTAGTGCACTGGCTTTGTAGCTCGGTGGTCCATGGTTCGATCTCCAGTTGAGGTGGGATTTGTTAGACCACAAACGGCTCCGGGGTCGACACCGCCTCACGAATTTTGTACCAGAGCAACTCTGGGAAGGTTAAGGCGGCTGGTGTGATGCGAACCACACCACCCCTAGTGTGCCATATGGTCAAGAAAATATGGGCCTAACACCGTATTTCCAATATGCCTCAATAAGCGTGTAACGGGATCCGGAGATAAATATTGTAAAGGGCAGATTTTTATTAAACCCTCGCATCGGAGAAACAATTATTATAATCTGATACTTTTGAGACAGGCGTTTCATGTGTGAAGAGAGTGTTCATATCTTGTTAAACTTATAAGACAGTTATTTATATATATAAGTATGTAACTAATTTCTTTATAAAGGAAGCCACAGCCATATGTTTGACAAAATATATTCTCTCATGACCAAAGAGCCACACTGTCAGTAATGGTATAACAGAGCTTGGAACTTATTTCTTTGCACTGGATTTGTGGATTATGAAAAGGCAGAGAACAATTTTTGAAACTGATGAAATATTATGCCCTCTCTCTACAAGTTCACTAGCCTAATAAAAAAACACATACAGATATGATATGCAGAGTTCTTCATAAAGAACAACCTACAGATCCGTTTGAAATAATAACTGGAGTACAAAAGGCATGAATCTTGTCTGTATTTAACTTTTTTCGCTCGCTACAGATTGGATTATAAAAAACATCAAGATCTAGAAAAATGAAACCAAGGGGGCTCTGACAAAACCATTCGACTGTCTGGATCTCGCTGATGACCTGCCCTTCTATCTCATAACTGAAATCAGATACTAGACAATATCAGACTACATAAGAGACCCCGGGAGCTACAGTAGGCCTACCCAGATGCTAATCATAAAAAATTCTCAGACTGTTTATGAAGCAAGAAGTAAACATGTTAACTCATTGAGAACGAATACAATTGTTGAGTCTATCAGAATTATTATGTTGTTATTATTATTATTTCAGCTCCGTGTAGTCCACGGGGTAACATTACACCTCTCAACCACACCTCTCTCCTGGTTATTTTCTCCGTTGTTATCGTTGACGCGAAGTGAAGATTTTTCGCTTATCGTTAAGCGCCCCCCCCCCCCCCACCCCCGGCTTCACACAGGGGGTGGGCATCCCTCCTCGCAACGTCCTTGGTAACGACACTGCCACTTTTTTACTTTTCCTGCATGCACTGGACATTGCTAACAATGATACTGCACAATCGAGGATTTGCCACTTAAAAAAAAAAAAACACTCCACACAAAATAACTCGTTAACATCCAGTTTAGGGAAGTCCCATAAGCCGAAGAGATGCGCATTTCTCAGAAAACCTGTCCCCAGTCCTCGATAAACCAAATATTTATTTGATTATATTTCAGTAATGAAACTATCGATCTCTGACATCAGAAGTGATTGATTGAATATGCCGAATCTATTAGCCTTCCCTCGCTAGCTCTTCATTACTGCGGAACCCGTGTCTGTCTATTTAGGGATCTTCATCATTTATCATTGTGTACAGTATGGTGTACTAATGAGGGGGCTGCGACTCTGGGGCAACAGGCGATGTATACTATAGGGAGTGTGTCAGGTACAGAATTTCAGTGGCGTGCGGCGCGCAGTGGCTAAGGTTCGTCGGCTGCGCGCTCGTGTCTCAGTGTGTGTCCTTGGTTGTGAAGGGCGACGGAACGAACGGAATGGTTTGTCTTTTCTTTGTTACTTTCACGGTTGCCCCCCACGGCTGGCGTTGGGGATTAAAAGTTGCTACCGTAAGTGAAATGGGTTCATTTTCGATACAAGACAACAGGAGGCTGAGACGCTTGGGAGTCATGACCCAAGTGGGCCGCCCCCCTTAGAGTGTAAAGGAGTAATCGGGCCGAAACACTTGTCGGACGGGAAGACTTCTTCTGATGATCAGATTGCTTCCTGTTGTATCGCTCTGTAAAGAGTTTCCTATCATCTTCAACATGCTAACTTTCCCCAGTTCCCAAACTAATGTTCTGTGTATTTTGTCTTTCGTTCTTTGTTATTAATATTTGTATTTTTACTTTTATTCATTTGTTATCAATTATTTATTTTTGGTATTTCAATACTTAAACGTAAAGATTACTTCTCAAAATGCTTGCCTACAAGATTTTTGACATTTCTGAACAGAATTCTTGTCTCCACTGGAAAAAGTCGTTGAATTAAAAAAATTTTTTTTTTTTTGGACACCAATCTCGGAATTACATCTCTTGACACGGAAGTTGATTTAGTTACGTTTATATCAGCCGGAAATCACGCAAGCCAGATCGTTATTGCCTCTTTAAAATGTTTCCCACAAAACGAATGTGAAAGATTAATCGGTTAGATTTTGTTTTCAGGTAGAGCACTGTGGTTTTTGTCCCAAATATTCACGCAGTTAGATTATCCAGCAACTTGTTCGACAATTGCCTTTTCTTTTTAACATAAGAGTCTGTGATTTTTTTTCTTTTCTGTGTGAGAGTTTGTTTGTTTTTGTATGTTGATTGTGTTTTAATTTAATTTTTTTTTCTTCTGAAGAAGACGTAATTGGCCTGTACATGGACAAATTTGTTCTTTAAATTCTTCCACTTGTGCTTTTTCATTTGATGTGACAGTTATTTCTTTAATTCATAAAAATTGTTTAATTCCCTTATGCGGACGGCCGATAGATAGATGGATGGATGTGTAGTAAAGTAAATCTGTGTGACACCCCGCTCAAATTTCCCCGCTTCCAAAACCCTAGTTAACGTATTTTTACGCTCTATAAACAACTGCTAATTTTGAAAATTTGTCAAGGGCAAGGTCACATCTACCGCCAAAATTTTAACAAGAGAATTTGAATTTTTTCTAACACCAAGCGTTAAAAGTTACTACCCCCTTTTAAACACACTACCCTTCCCAATATTTATTAACGAACGCCGTAAAATTAACAACCAATAGGCTTGTTACCTCGTTTTGTAGAGTCAAGGAAAAAAATTGGTTGTAACGACAAAAAGGCCAAATATGTGTTTTTGAATAAACTTTAATAATTTATTTCTCAATAACTAACGGGAATTGAACAAAAGAGGATATCTTGAATTATAGGGCTAATATTGCTCAATACATTACCATAAAGATGTCCTCATAAATAAATTATCTTGACATAGAACAAATTAATTTTCTAATATTTTCAGTTGAAGAAAAGACGCCTTTAATTACAAAAAAATTATCTAGATGTATACGGTGAAGAATAATTAAATGAAACCCATATAGGATGATAAAGGCCAACAGGCAGTTTAATTATCAGTTTTGATATTAAAAATCGATCCATAAATAACTGAGATATATGAGATGCAAACTTAAATCAGACGAACGAACACACTTACAATTGCTCAAAGTTTATAGCCTTGGGGAAAAAGTTAACATTTCTGAACGCGTTTCTGATTGGTTAAGTGTGGTGAGCATAGAGGCAATAAAATTAACATTTTGCCGGCATAGTCCGCCATTTGAAAAATACTATTTGCCAACTTGAGATCAGCGGGAGAGCATTTGTGACCAAGCTTTCGCCGTCTGGACACTACAGCATTATAACTACCCATTTAATGCTAGTCAAGCTTGTGCATATTGTGATATATTCTTACTTGAGGGTAAGGCAGAATAAGTTTATTTGTAGAAATTAATTAACATGTCGGCCACTTAGTCTATTGTGCGCCATGTTCGGATACTGCCTATTGGGACAGATTAATGTCACGACGCCCTAAGTAGGAATGCAGTTTTATTGTGAAATTGTGTCAAAGGGTTTGTAAATTTGCCATAACATTTTACGACTGTAAGTCCAAAAGAGAAGAAAAGTGATAGTGGCTTCTGGAGTGCCACAGTGTTCAATTAACATCTGACACCATACATAGAAGGTTGAAAAGAAATAAATGACAAGTCACAGGATTTGGGCACCCCTGCTGATTGTATGGAAGACAGTGGTTGTGAAGTTATGTGTAACAGAAGAGAATACACAGCCCTGAGGGTAGAAGATGGAGATAAGATCTGGTGCAAATGGTCAGCACACGTGTCTGACCCAGGTAAGCGTACTGTCAATTAGTTGTGGAATTATTATAAGACAGGCATTATAGGGAAGGAATGTTCCTTCTCATTAAAGGTCATATCACCATTTAAAAAGTTGTGCAACTATCCTGGAGAAGACAGAAATTGCAGGCAGTGGACGCTCACAATACATGCTGAGCTACAGGCCGTCTTTTCTTCCAGAAGGCAGCACGGTCTGTGTGATCATGTATACAGTTGGGAGCAACTAGTCTCAGACAGACTATTAAAATAAGTCCCTTACAAGGGCACATGATAACTCATTCACTTAAATAAAATAACAATCCACAACATAGATTTCCTGACCTGGGAAGGATGTAGAAAACAGATCTTCAAACAATAGTTTAGTTACAAGTTCAAGTATTTAAAAAAGACTGTGAGGTGCCCAAGAAAGTGACATTTGGTGATACAAGTCATGAACACTTTTCAACATATTGATTTCTATACTGTAAAATAAAAACTTTTCCTGAGTTTGATACTTCCTGTCCAAAACATTGAGGTACAGGAAGAATAAAACCATATATATATATATATCTGTATATATCTAATTCTACAACCAGCCTTACTTCATTATTTTTACTAAGTTAAAGTTCTGTTTTACCATTTGCCATACATCATAATAATTTGCCATTACACACCCTCATAATAATTGCATTACCCTAGACACTTGCCATACACACCCTCACAGATTCTTTAGTCAGGTGAGATCTCGGGAGGTGACAATTAGGGACCCAGAGGCCTTCAACATCATCATCCTTTACTCTGGGAACTTGCATAGTCTCACCTCACCTTGATTGTCTATACACCCTTACTCTGTTCAGAGAAGGGGGTATTACTCATAAGACCAGTCCCTTACCTTGCACTATTTTAGTGTCATCTGACACATCTAATTGTCCAAGGGAACCTATATTCTATACTTTAAAACCTCTTACCACAGGATGGATGGATGGATGGATGGATAGATAGATAGATAGATAGATAGATAGATAGATAGATAGATAGATAGATAGATAGATAGATAGATAGATAGATAGATAGATAGATAGATAGATAGATAGATAGATAGATAGATAGATAGATAGATAGATAGATAGATAGATAGATAGATAGATAAATAGATATATAGATAAATAGATAGATAGATAGATAGATAGATAGATAGATAGATAGATAGATAGATAGATAGATAGATAGATAGATAGATAGATAGATAGATAGAGTATGAAAGATGAAAGAAGAAATTATTAGAAGATATAATTAATGGATGGACAAATCCGAAAAAAGTGATTGCATGAGGACATAAATATATTTACATAGATTGTAGATACATATAGACTAATGAGGTTGGTAGATAGACAAGGGGGACACAGACAGACATACAGTAGAATGAATTTTGATAGGCAGACATATTGATGGTTAGATAATATGATGAAAATGAAAAGACAGACAGTCTAAACAGACAGGCAGAAAAGATAGATAGATAGATAGATAGATAGATAGATAGATAGATAGATAGATAGATAGATAGATAGATAGATAGATAGATATGATGCAATCAGACAGGTAGTCAGACAGACAGTTAAAGAGACATTCCCAAATGAACGTTATTTTTAACAAAGAAATAATGTGACTGAATTTCAGTCTACCCTTTGTTGCACCTGTACTTAATCTCCAGCAATTAAAAAAAACACATTATTAATAGACTACATTACTCCTGGACATCCAAATCTGAATGTATCATCCCATAAACGTTCCTATTTTTAGACCCGTGAAGGCCATAACCTTGTCGCCATTCATATATTTTGTTTTGTTTTTTTAATTGTGACAATTTAAATCTAAAGCCTACTTCTGTAGCCGTGATGTGTCACAGGAAGAGTTGACAATCTTACGATCTGGTGGCGTTTCGCATTGTCAAATGCCTTATTAAACTTCTGATGTTTAGTGTTTATATTTTGTACACAGCAGCAAACAAAGTAGTACACAGTGGAATCCTTCATTATACTTACTTACTTAGTCGTTCCCGTTCTACCGTGAGGTGTAGAGGTTTGGAAGAGAGAGCGCCAGACTATCCTATCGGCTGTCTTCCTCCTGGCCAGGTTCCATTCTAGTCCTCGGTCCTTCAAAGATTGTCTAATGTTGTCCTCCCAGCGGACTCTGGGTCGTCCTGGGGGTCTGGATCCCTGGCTCTTTGTTTCCCATGCTCTTCATTATACAAGTGGTTAAATTAATTCTTCAGAATGTAATAGCTGAAACAATGGTTAATTTCGTGTTTCAGAAACTTATATGTAAGGGAAACAATTATTTCATAAACCTACATTCGTGTCTTAGCAACAATTGATAACTGAAACAATCTTCTACACATGGTTAAATTCATGTCTCATAAACTCATATATAACTGAAACAATCTTCCATAAGTGGTTAATTTTGTCTCTTAGAAAATAAATAATAACAGCAACAATCTTCTATATGTGATGCAATTCATTTCTCAGAAACTCATAGATATGAAATAGTCTTCTGTACGTGGTTAAATTCATGTCTCACAAACTAATAGATAACTGAACCAATCTTCTACACGTGGTTAAATTCATGCCTCCCAAACTAATAGATGACTGAATCAATCTTCTAACAAGTGGTTGATTTCATGCCTCACAAACTAATACACAACTGAAACAATCTTCTAACAAGTGATTGATTTCATGTCTCACAAATTAATAGATAACTGAAACAATCTTCTCATCATCATCAGCTGCCATCTCCACAACGAAGGTTGGCTGTAATGGATCTCCAACGTCTTCTGTCTCTGGTCTTGGTGGTGCACTCTAATAGACTCTTTCCTGTCCATCTCTTGATGTTATCTTCCCACTTATAGCGCTGTCTTCCCCTTGCACGTTTGCCTTCAACTCTCCCTTCTATTATGGTCTTCTGCAAGGTGTTATGCCTTTTTATGTGGCCAAAGTATTTTAGCTGCCGAACTTTGATCTCCCTCATTAGTTCTCTTTTCATACCTAGATTTTCTAGGAATTCCTTATTTGTTTTCTTCTCTTTCCATGAGATACGCCCCATTCTTCTACTTATCCACATTTCAAGGGCCTCAGTTCTTTCTTCCAATCTTCTACACGTGGTTAAATTCAAGTCTAAGAAACTAACAGATAACTGCAACAATCCTTTTATAAACTTCAAATGTCATTTCTTAGAAACTAATAGACGCAGACCTGATTATTCGAATTGTCGCGAGGTGTTTTGAGGAGATAGGACAGCTTGAATGGAATGGAAGAATAAAGATAATAATGTCTTATTGATAGCTTCCGAGTTTGAAGAAACTGCCTCTCCTCGGGAAATAGTGTACCAGAAATTTACTTAAAAGAGAATTCTAGCAACTAAACAGGATATTTTCTGGACGATAAATTCTTCCTCAGGGATCCTACAAAAGGACTGTGTAAAGCACACAAGGTTGAGAAAGAGATTTGGTGTCCAGCCACAATTAAAATATCCCGACCCAATAGAAGTTAATTGAATTATGGCTGAGCCCCCAGGGTGTAGATTATATTTAAAACAAAATACAACCCAAATAAAGTTAACAAGAAAAAATAACAACAGACTCTGTTATGTTAAATTGGATAAAAGGGTATAGAATCTTTCATTTCTTTATATACATATAAATTTGAAAAATAGTTTAGCTCTACTGTTTATTAAAAAAAAAATCAACTAGTGTGGTCATCACTTGGACCAGAGATCTTTTCTATGGTAGCGTTGCTGGTAGGTATTATACTCAACTCTCCGAAGGCCTGTAGTAGCTGCGGAGATGATTTTGGTTCGGACTCTCTTGGTTTGGTCTGCCCCAGCAGGTTGGTCTCATAACAGTTAATGGGTTCAGAGGGTGTCAGAGTTTGCCTCCCTGGACTCAGTGCACATCACAGATAAGGATGGGGTAAGTCACCTCTGCTGAATACCTCTTCTGCTTATGGGATGTGTGGTATGGTTACTGGGTGACAGGATGTGGTTTGGTATGGTAACCTATTTGATAGGGTATGGTGGGTAAGGGTAATCTTTGGTACTGTTGCTGTCATTTTCGACGGAGTCATCTGTCAAGTTATTTGCTTATGTTTGTATCATAAGTATAATTGTGTCTTTACCTGCGATGTCAGGTTGATTAGGGGTTGTCTTCCCTTGTTTATTCATTCATTGTGTTTGACCTGTAGGGTCAGAGGTTGACAGTTCGGCGTAGGCCTATGGGAAGGTTTTTTAAGCGGGAGTGAGATATACTTCCGGGAAGCCGGGAGGTCCTGTTTTTCTGAAGGGACCAAGAGTCCATTGTTTTTCGGGGAGAATCTTCGAAGTAACTGCTATGGCAGTTTTCCCCAGTGAATCTCTGTGCGTCGGGATGACGACAGAATTCCTTGTGATGTTCTGAGGATTCATTTGCCAGGTAATACCGACCTTTATGCATTATTACGCTTTTCGGTGGCAGAACATGTAAAGGATTACCTAGGGTGAACAGCAGCTCACTGATCCGCCATTTCAGAACTTATATATTTGTGCTCGAGGTAGCCATCCAAGACTGTTAGTCTTATATTGTCCAGAAATCCAGTGACGAAGATATATTGTGGAATTCCGCAGATTGGCGGAATTCATATCTACAATAAGTATTACTGCAGGGTTGATGATAACCTATTTAACAGAAGTACACGGCCGACGTCAGAACGAGGCCTGTGCTTCCGGCTATTATACTACAGCCTGATATGTGCAATTGGCGGGGAGTGCCAAGTTGCACCTGTGTGTCAAAGTAACTAAGGCATCTGACGCGTTTAGTCAGAGACGCCAAGGGCGACGCTACGAACTGTCATTATTGAAGAACTTTGCTATTGACCATGCACGTCTATTCTGATGTTTACCTTTTTGAATGCCAAATGTATACCTATCGATGTCAGGTCAGCATGACCTTGTTACACTGACTGTTCCTGTTGATACTATGTGTTTTCCCGTCAATAAATGTCTTGAAACATGCCTGCAGTGTCAAAGCATCCTTGATTACTGCATGTGAGAGTATGGGTTGCAGGATCTACATCTATACGAGCCTAAACACATTCGCGCCTTCATTCGCACCCACACTCAATTCATCATACGCTCGCACTACACATCTAACAACATGTATACTGTCTTGGGCCAGTGATCACCTCAACAAGAAAAAAAAAGACAGTTACATTTCTGGTGGACCAGTTACGTGGGCTCTTATGATACATTTCTTGTCGCCAATGTGGCCTAGAAACTTACATTTCTGATGGACCAGATCTGTGGGTTTAAAAAAGAACAGAGCGAGCATTTGACATTATTGTTGACATTTATGGATCCAGAAATTTACATTCCTGGTTGGCTGTTACATGTATGATGTCTCCAGTTTTGTCGAGAAAGTTACAAGAAGGACAAGTACACATTACACTTCTGATCTGTGGGTCTAAGCTACACACGGGACAGCCGTAACACACAGCGCTAATTCTACACTTGCAAGTTTTGGCTACAACAGGACAGATATAGGTCATCAACGGTTGACCCAAATAAACAGTACGAGCATTTATATTATAATGCTAGATAAACCATAACAAGACATGTACTGAAGTTAACTACTAGGCATTTGCTACGTGGACCATAACTGCATAGAAGGCGGGTTCCTATTGTAAACAGTACTGCTGGTTGTTACACGTTTCATTCAACAACAGACTTTTCTAGGTCAGAGCATTCAAGCTACATTGTTGGAGGTCAAGTGTCTGTAAACAGTACGTGGAAATAGTAAACATTCAATGTGCAAGCCCTAATTTGAGAAGGTCATAGTAACTTTAGTTCGTGAATACCACTTTATGTTACAGTGGATTTGACGTTCAGTGCGCGTTTGACATTTCGTTTCTGTGTTCGCAAGGAGCAAAGAATTTATTTTAGTTTCAGCTGTGACTGAACTTGTTCTGCAACACATTGAAATTGATTGCTATATTATGTTACTTCTACTGTTTTGTGTATTTTTCTGCGGGTTTTTCGGTTGGTGGGTCTTACGGTAAATATGCCACTTGATCGAGGCTTACTGTAAGCGTTCTGTAGGTGCAAATTTTCTTAATTTGGAAATTTGCTAGTGACAATTGGTCGCTATTGATGTTAGCTGTGATGTAATTGTACTTAACGTTGTTTTTGTAATATTTTGTCTGTTTTTCAGTTTTGATTGTCGATTTGTTTTGTTTGTATTCTGTAGGTCTCTCCTTTCTTGTGTATTTCTCTACACATTTTTGGTTAAAACAGTGTTGCCATTTGTATTGTTTTGTATTTTTGTCTTTGTATTTTTTTTTTTTGGTTGTACTACATTACTGTCATGCACAGTCTACATACACATACTTGGTCATGTTTTGATATTATTGATAAGGTAGACTCTTCATATAGAGTTTGTTAAATAATATTATATAAGATATTTATACAAGTTCTTTGATAAAAGACTTGTTATCTACAAAGATTGAGACAAGGTGAAATACATATTCAAGTTCTTTATAAAAAAGACTTGTGCCCATAGTGAGTGGGATATAAGGGAATTTCTTTTCCACAGGTACTCAGGAGATTTTTTGGGTACATTATAAACAAGACTAAGAGTGTGAAAGAAAGTGAAGTGAGTATACAAGTCTATCATTTCAGACTTGTCTCCCATTAAAGTGGGATAATTTAATATATTTGCTTCTGCAAGTTACTGATCTCAGTAGACAAGATGTCTACATTGGACTACTTTATTACACAAGGGAGAGCCCTTGATAAGACTGGTCAACAGTTAGAACAATGGGCTGTTGCTCAGTATGACAAAGCATTAGCTGCAGAAGAAAAAAAAGCTCAGGCTGAAGAGAAAAGATTAGAAAGAGAAGCTGGTATTGCTGCTGAACAAAAGAAATTGCAGATGCAGGTGGAGGAAAGGAGATTTGAAGCTGAACAAAAGAGATTAGACAAAGAAGCTGAACAAAAGAGATTAGACAAAGAAGCTGAACAGAAGAGATTAGACAAAGAAGCTGCTGCAGAGGAGAGGAAAGCTCAAGCTGCTGCAGAGGAGAGGAAAGCTCAAGCTGAGGCTGAAATCAGAAAAATGGAACATGAGGAAAGAAAACAGAAGATGGAACTTGATGAAAAACTCGCAACTTTGGAGTTAGAGAAATTGAAATTGGCGAGTACGGGTGCTCAGCAAACAACTTCGAGTACGACAAGGGAGGTTGTTAGTAGGATTAAATTGCCTCATTTCAATCCTTTAAAGGATGACGTAGCAGATTATCTAGATAGATTCCAATTTTTGTGCGATACGCATAACATAAAAAAAGAAAAATATGTTGAACAACTGATGCCATTTTTTACAGGTGACACAGTGACTACTCTTATGACAATAGACGAACATGAGAGGACTAATTATGATGTTGTCAGGGCAGCATTACTAAAAAAATATCAACTAAAACAAGAAGACTATCGTCTTCGTTTTAGGACAATGTTGCCAGAAAATGGAGTAGATTTCTCTGATTTTGTTACAAAGATACGTCGTACATTTACACGATGGGTTGAGTTGTCTCAGATTGAGAAAACATATGAAGGTCTAATGGACTTATTATTGCGAGATAAGGTTTTGTCATCTGTTAATGATTCTTTTCTTGCATTCCTTCATGAGCGTAAGCCTAAAAACTTAAAAGAAATGGAGGAATACTGTTGTCAGTATGCCACAGCACATCCCCATGCTACAGTTAGCAATTCTAAAGTGAAAGAAGGGTTGCCAGCTGCGTCGGCAACACCATATGGCCCTAATTTCAAAAAAAAATTTCAGGGTGCTCAACAAAATTGGAATAGGGGAAGTAATCAAATTTACACTCAGAAGCGGAGTAATCCAACACATGATGGTTCTTCGTCTATGCAGTGGAGACAAGATGGTAGTTCTCGTAATTTTAGTGGTAATAATTTGAGACACTTTCGCAAAGGCTATCCAAATAATAACTATTCAAATTTTCGAGGTAATCATTCTCGACGTCAAGATTATGACGATGGTGAATTTAGAAACCGGGATTCAAACCGGAATGATGAGTACAATAGACAATATGATCACAATTACAGGGGAAATGATAGTCGAAATAATTACAGGGGAAATGATAGTCAAAATAATTACAGGGGAAATGATAATCGAGGTAGACCTAGGTTTAACAAGAAAAGACCTTACCAACAGGCAAACTCTGCGCAACAAGAGTTTGATGGAGCCTGTAATACAGTAAATGATAGTGGTAACTCTAGGGCTATCACTGGTTGTGCTTTCGATTTTGGGAGAGCAACTGAATGCCCCCAATGCTTAACATTGTTTGACTCATCAACTGTATCTACGCTAAGTTGTGGTCACCCTCTTCCTGCTCTACCTGCTACAGTTGCGCATGATGGGAGAGGATCTCTCATCTTACATAAAGGTCTAATAAATGATAGGCTAGTCTCAGTACTTTTCGATTCGGGATGTACTACCGTCGGGGTTAAGGAGTCTCTGATAGATCCTTGCTGTGCCACTGGAAAAAACAATCAAATGTGTTACATTTGGTGGTACTATGGAAAGCTATCCTACTGCTATTATTAGGATTGACACTCCTTTCTTCACAGGAGATGTCCATGCATGTCTTCTTCCTAATCCTATTGCGGATCTTATAATCGGTCGTATTCATGGGGTTAAGGAATGCACCCCGCAACAAATTTCTAGTTGGGAAGAAAAAAAACATTCAAACGGTCAATGCAGTGGTGACAAGAGCTCAAGCTCTTAATCCCCCAACTTCATCTGATAATAGTAATGAAGTTGATAGCCAAGACGAGCACTTGGTGATTTCCCATGACTCGTTTGTTAAACGTCAAGAAGAGGATCCTTCTTTGAAGAAATACTTCCTTCTTGCAAAGAAAGGGGATCCCAATCAAAATACGAATCACAAATCGTATATTACTATGAAGAATGGTATATTGGTACGAATGGTACAACACTCGGACAAGTCTATGCATTCGCAAATTCTTGTGCCTAAGTGTATGAGAGCCTTAATTCTTCGGCATGCACACGATTCTCAGTGTGCTGGACACATGGGTTTTTCCAGAACTAAAACTAGAGTCCTTGCGTCATTCTTTTGGCCATTCGTGAATAAAGACATCCGAATTTATTGCCGATCTTGCAAAATTTGTCAAGAGGTCAAGTCTAGGGGTCCGAGACATGCTGCTCCTATTCAGGCTGCAGATATTCCGATTCGGCCGTTTCAGAAAATGGCTATAGACATCATTGGTCCGTTCAAAATTAAGTCAGCCAGAGGACACCAATTTATCCTCACTTGCGTGGACATGTGCACGCGTTGGCCAGAGGCTATTCCTCTGAAGAGCATATCAACTGTCGATATCGCTGATGCTCTTTGGCTCGTATTTTCTCGTCTGGGATTCCCCGGAGAAATACTGTCGGATCACGGCACTCAGTTAATTTCGGACGTTATGTCTCAGGTAATGGCTACGCTAGACATTAAAAGGTCTCTCAGTAGTATTTATCATCCAATGTCCAATGGATTGGTAGAACGTCTTAACAGGACACTAAAGAACTTACTTGGCAAGATAACGGAGGATCATCCTGAAGATTGGGACAGGGTTTTACCTGCAGTCCTCTTTGCCTATAGAGAGGTTCCCAACGAGCATACAGGGTTTTTCCTTTCGAACTTGTCTTTGGCGCGCAACCGCGCGGGCCAATGTCCTTGTTACACGATTTGATAACTTCCGATAATATTGACGATGATACACAATCGTCATATGAATATGTTATAGCTCTTAGAGAAAAGATTATCGAATCGTGCAGGTTAGCAACTTCATCTTCCGAATTTGCGAAAGAAAAAGCTAGGCGATTTGCTAATAAGAAAAGACGCCTACGTCAACTTTGTCCTGGAGACAAAGCATATGTCTTACTGCCCTCAAGAGAGAATAGACTTCTCATTTCTTGGAAGGGTCCATACACTATAGTCTCGAAAATTTCTGATGTCGACTATATTGTCGATGTGGATGGAAGGCATAAAACCTTCCATATAAATATGCTAACAGAGTTTATTGAACGTCCAGACTATTTACAGCCTATTTTCCAGGCGACGGACGACTCTCCAGTTCAACATGGTCACATCTCATCCCTGTCCGTTATACAGGATGAGGAAACTATTTTTTCTGACGTGAACTTACCTCTTCCTACGATTCCACTTACTTCAACGGAATCGTGGAGAGACGTTACAGTCTCTTCCAACTTGTCTTTTGAGGAACAGCGTCAAGTATCCTCTACGTTACAATCATATCAGGATGTCCTTACCGACATTCCTGGACACACAGATGTCATAGAACATGACATCATACTTACTGATCGTAATCCGATCAGAGTAAGACCATACCCAATACCTATTCATTTTCAAGCACAAGTCGAGAAAGAATTGGATGAAATGATTCAACTACAAATAATTGAACCATCCACTTCAGCTTATTCTTCGTCGATAGTTATTGTTCGAAAGAAAGACAATAACATACGTCTTTGCGTTGATTATCGCAAATTAAATCAAGTTACGAAGTTCGATGCTGAACCTATGCCGTTATTAGATGATCTACTTATTAGACTTTCTAAAGCTAAATTCTTTACTAAACTAGACTTGTCGAAAGGTTATTGGCAAGTCCCACTGACGGAACACGCCAAACCTCTCACTGCTTTTTCGACACCTAGGGGTCTGTTTCAATGGAATTTTATGCCTTTCGGGCTTATGAACGCCCCAGCGACTTTCGTACGCATGATGCGACGAATTCTATCAGATCGTGCAGATGTCATTGCATATTTAGACGACATCTGTCTTTTCAGCGATACTTGGGAAGAACACTATGTGGGTCTGAAGGAATTGCTATCTACTCTACGTGAGCATAGTTTGACTGCTAAACCCTCTAAAGCTTTTGTTGGGTTTAGTGAAATTTCCTTCCTAGGTCATCGAGTTGGTCATGGTCTGTTGAAGACAGAGGACCAAAACATTTCAAAGATATTAAATATCTCGGTTCCGAAGACAAAAAAGCAAGTGCGTAGTCTCTTGGGATTGATACAATTCTATGGAAGATTCATTGAGAATCTGTCCTCCATTATGGCACCACTTTCAACGTTATTGAAAAAAGGTTCTCCTAATATGGTGCGTTGGTCCCAAGAATGCCAATCTTCATTGGATCAGGTTAAGAATTTGTTCTCATCTCATCCTATCTTAAGACTACCGACGATTGATAAGACTTTTGTCCTTCGTAGTGATGCCTCTTCCACTGGCATTGGAGCGGCACTAATGCAGGAATATTCAGGAACTCTGCATCCTGTAATGTATATTTCTAGGAAGCTGAATGCGGCAGAAAGGAATTACTCGGTTTTGGACCGTGAATTGTTGGCTATGGTTTGGTCCATTCTTAAGCTACAAAGGTTCCTTCTGGGCGCGCATTTCTTTATGGAAACCGACCAAAAAGCTCTTACGGCTATGCAAAGTAAGGATTTGAAGAGCTCGAGATCTACTCGTTATGCTTTTGCTCTTCAGCCTTTCCATTTCACGGTGCGAGCTATCCGTGGTTCGGATAATGTGATGGCGGACATATTGTCTAGATGCCCACATGATTCCAGTTAAATCTTGTGTCCTAGTTTTTCCTGATATATTTTCAGACTTAGGTCTGTCCTTAATATCATAATATGTTGTAATACAAATGTATTTGGATGATGTTTAGATAATTTAAACAAATTTCATTTTGTCCATCCATCAGTGATATGTTGCTAAAATAGCATTGACATTTGTATATTGCTATGATTATATTATTTAGTAATGTTTGATATATGATTGGTATTGCCAGCAACTTAGGTTTCTTGAATGGTATCCCTTAGTTTGTTTGGCTTAAAGGAAATATTTTCTCCTATGTTGGGAGATGATTTGTACCCTCTTCTATTGTACCTGATATTAGGTTCATTGTTTGCATGAGCACAGAAGTGATACTGGTGCTATCTTGCTCATGAACATATTAAAAAAAAAAATAATTGCATTTTTTTTTTTACAGGGGGGTGGTAGTAATGTTGCTGTCATTTTCGACGGAGTCATCTGTCAAGTTATTTGCTTATGTTTGTATCATAAGTATAATTGTGTCTTTACCTGCGATGTCAGGTTGATTAGGGGTTGTCTTCCCTTGTTTATTCATTCATTGTGTTTGACCTGTAGGGTCAGAGGTTGACAGTTCGGCGTAGGCCTATGGGAAGGTTTTTTAAGCGGGAGTGAGATATACTTCCGGGAAGCCGGGAGGTCCTGTTTTTCTGAAGGGACCAAGAGTCCATTGTTTTTCGGGGAGAATCTTCGAAGTAACTGCTATGGCAGTTTTCCCCCAGTGAATCTCTGTGCGTCGGGATGACGACAGAATTCCTTGTGATGTTCTGAGGATTCATTTGCCAGGTAATACCGACCTTTATGCATTATTACGCTTTTCGGTGGCAGAACATGTAAAGGATTACCTAGGGTGAACAGCAGCTCACTGATCCGCCATTTCAGAACTTATATATTTGTGCTCGAGGTAGCCATCCAAGACTGTTAGTCTTATATTGTCCAGAAATCCAGTGACGAAGATATATTGTGGAATTCCGCAGATTGGCGGAATTCATATCTACAATAAGTATTACTGCAGGGTTGATGATAACCTATTTAACAGAAGTACACGGCAGACGTCAGAACGAGGCCTGTGCTTTCGGCTATTATACTACAGCCTGATATGTGCAATTGGCGGGGAGTGCCAAGTTGCACCTGTGTGTCAAAGTAACTAAGGCATCTGACGCGTTTAGTCAGAGACGCCAAGGGCGACGCTACGAACTGTCATTATTGAAGAACTTTGCTATTGACCATGCACGTCTATTCTGATGTTTACCTTTTTGAATGCCAAATGTATACCTATCGATGTCAGGTCAGCATGACCTTGTTACACTGACTGTTCCTGTTGATACTATGTGTGTTCCCGTCAATAAATGTCTTGAAACATGCCTGCAGTGTCAAAGCATCCTTGATTACTGCATGTGAGAGTATGGGTTGCAGGATCTACATCTATACGAGCCTAAACACATTCGCGCCTTCATTCGCACCCACACTCAATTCATCATACGCTCGCACTACACATCTAACAACATGTATACTGTCTTGGGCCAGTGATCACCTCAACAAGAAAAAAAAGACAGTTACAGGTACCATGGACTTGTACCCTGGTTTGTACCCTGGACCTGTTTTAGGTATCTGGTAACCACAACCTGGTTTAGTACTGGGTAACCGCAACCTGAGTTTTTGCTTTGTAACCGCAACCTGGGTTAGTACCTCGTAACCGCAACCTGGGTGGACTGGAAACAATTGAAATCCCATTAGTGGTTTCAACAGCAGTCATCTCCCAAGTCTGATGGCCGGTAAGCGTCCATCAGAAATTAAATTAACACAAGGTTAACTATCATTCCGTAACAATGTAAGATCTATTATCTATGAACTACCACTTCTTAACTGACATTATAGCATATCTTGAGTTCTCAGTCTCGATCTGGCTGTCTGCTTAAGTACAGCAGTGGTTTTCCCCCATGGGCAATGAGTTTCACAAACTGTGAGGTAGGGGCTGGGGTCATCAAATGGTTGAGAACCACTGGTTCACCTAGTGCCCATAGAAGCAGTATTTTAATTCTGGGGTCACTGTCAACAATGGTTTGAGAACCACCGGGTAATAGTTTCATATGCTGCTTTAACTTGTTGGGGTGTCATTGCTGCCAAGGTCTGAGAACCAATGATTTACATTCTTGCTTACTCGAGCAGTAAATCATTTTGAGGGTAGTCATGGTCTCAAGGCTTGAGAACTACTGACTTACATTTTGTCAGTCAAGTGGTAAATTCATTAAATAGCTAAAATAATTGCAAGCATTCTTAAAGTCCTGGTTCCTGTAGCAAAATAACATTCATAAACTGATAATAAAAATAGTTCTTCAATCATCAAACATGGAATGTGCATAAGATTGCATTAAATACATATAAAGAACCTTCCATAATGAAAAACACATTAATGTCCCTTATGTGACAAAGTGAGAAGAAGTGATTGAGAACACTGTTATCAAGTTTGTAGTCTTGACAGAGAACACAGAAGGCTTATAAGAAATAGAAAATAGGACCACTAATACACTTCTGATCTGCTTGGGTCAATATGCAAATCTCAAAGAAACAACAATAATATACATCAATTATTTTAACCCTGTCTTATTTCTGCCAGGCTGTGAGATAAAGATCAGGAGTTAATTAGGTCTATTGACCAGCAAACTCATACATTAGTTTGAGTGCTCTGCAAATATGCAAATAACAATTATGGTCACTGAAATTAGAAATGCATTTAAAACTTTAACACAAAAAGTTACTGCAATAGCAAGCTGTTGATAAACATATGATTATTCATGTTATAAAATCAGCAGTACTAGATCTACTTACTTCGCTCAACGAATTCACTACAACTATTTCGCAACATGAAATGCCCACTTGGGCCCAGAGTCTGTCTGCTCCGAATGATGGTTACAAGAAGAATGCAGAAAATTCCCTCCAATATTCCAGGATCTGTTCCGGGCAGGGGTGGGTTGTGTGCAAATTCTGTTCTGGTCCCAGGGGTATAAAGTTACCTTCATTTCAACTCGCACTAGCGTCCATCGTTTCCGGCTGTTTTACATGCGTCCAGTTCGTGAACAACAAAGACGGTCGACTTCCTGTTCGAATCGTTGTACCGTGTTCCACCTTCGACTTTCGCTGGTGGGGGAATAATTTATTACCTTTTGCCGTGAGAATTCAGCTAGTGAAATACTGTTAAATCTAAGACTAGCGAGAGAGAGAGAGAGACTTTTGGTTTCTTGTCAAATGATAGGAGAAATTTGTAGAGGGGAAAAAAAATAATAGACAGAAGAAAGAAGTCGGGGAGAGTCGTTTCACGACACGAATCCGGATTATATTATAAAAATAGAAGGGAAACATTAGCGTTAGATGACGACACCACGCCAGTCTGAGTGCATTGCTAGGGGATGATTAGTTATGCCACCCGTGATTAAATCATGTGTCTTAGAAATGTAGTAGGTACCACCTGGTCTTTTGTGGTTAAATTAGTTACCTAGAAGGGGCCGAATTTCTTCTTGAAGCGTGATATTTTGGTGAGTAGGGGTGAATAGATGACAGCACAGATGAAATTGAAAAGAATCTACTCGACGGTAACTGTAAATAGTGTGAATGAAATAGCAGAAGTTATGGTTCGGTATTGTAGGTCAGCAATTTTAAGAAGCAGAAGTTTATGTTCTGTGTCTCCAAACATAACCATTATTTCTGGTACCTTCACCCATCCCCTTTATATCCGGTGTCCCCACCTCCGTCACTACCATGTCTTGTATCTCCACCCATCACTACTAAATGCTATACCATCATCTCTCTGTCTGGCTTAGAGAGAAGAGTGCTAATTTTAGTTACCAAAGAACTAAACTATGTGATTGTCATAAATATAGACATTCTACGAGCGGATTCTACCAAAGTTTTCCTGCAAAGCACAGTCCCTGGCAAAAAAAGACCTTTAATAGATAAAGAAATAAATTGACAACATTAAAGAATAGATCTACCTGTCGCAGAACTAAACTAAAGTAAAAAAATACGATAGGCAGTGGCAGCGGAAGACGCGCGCTCTTCGTCTGTCATGCCACAATGAAGTAATAGAAATGGTGATGATGGTGATGATGATGCAGAATTCATTAATAAACAGCAGGGATTGGCAAAAAGTCGATTGCGACTACAGTAGATCACAGTTGATCATGTGATAGATCTCTAGCTGATGGAGGGAGGAAAAAAAAAAGAATTTTCAAACTAAGGAAATTTTGGACACGCCCTAACCCATCGGCCTTGACAAACGCGTCGTCCTCACAAATAAAGTTACTTTTCCCGCTTTCCAGCAAAAACCGGCAAGCTAGTCAACTAAATTATGATTCATAAACTAGATGCGTGTGATGCAGTACTGTAATTCTGTTTTTCAAGAGGCCCAATCTTCTTCTCTTTCTCAGTTAATTGTGCGTTTGGTCTTTTTCTGTAGGTATTTTATTGCGTTTTTATGACGGTTGGTTTCGTTTATAGTCGCACTGGTTTTCTTTTCTTTAAAGTTAATTGCGATCACGAGGGTCTTCTTTGTTAAAATAATCGCGATCACGTAGTTCCAGTTTCTTTGTTAAAGATATATCGCGAGCATTTATTTGTTTATCAGTGCGTGAGGATTTAATTGGGCGGGGTGGAAATTTTCCGTTGTTTGGCTCACGCCAAACAGGCGTCGTTAGTCTATATGGCGGAATGGGAATGCGCGCGATCGGGATAAACAGGACTCGTGAGTATGCTTTAAATTTATTGACAGGAGACCCCGTTATAATTTTTTTAGGGATCCAATTGGTTTAGTTAGACGCTATAGCCATGACGTAGGCAGTTAAGTTGAGCGGAGATTTTCTGGTATATAAACCCGAGCGGTCTCTTAACAGTCCCCTTTGTCTGATGGAACCCACGGCCGTGAATCTGGCTTTATCGTTCTGCTCCACGCGGAAGAAAACGCGATAAACTGCTATGTTCATATTTTTATTAGAGCCGTAATATTAGAGGGTTCTTAAATAGAGTCGTAGCCTGATTAATGAATGGTTCTTCGGGAAGTTAACTAATATTTTATAAACGTAGTGCCATCCATTGCTATCTTTGTAGAAACGATGTAAATGTAAAGTGTGCATAATTCTTTCTAGGATAATTCGCAGTATATAGGAGCACCTAGTTTAAATCTTTGACACGTGGTTAGCCATGCGTAACAAAAGATTAAGGTCAGACAGTGTCTGGGTTTTGTTTACTTACCAAAAAGATTTTAAGTTGAAGCGGGAAGGGGGGGGGGGGGAGAAGTAGAAGGAGTGTGAGATAGAGTGACACGTGGGTAGAAATATTTTCTGTATCGTTGTGCATAGCAGGAGAAGGGGAGTTTAGGGAGTAAGGGAGTTATATGTTAGAGATGAGTTTATGGTTGAAGTTGGTGTACATACGTTTTATTTTTATGTCTCCAGCAGTTCACGGTACAGTGGAAGAGTGTAGTTTGTCACATACAAATTACCAACGGCAAAGTTGGCATAGCAGGAGCAGAGCTCGAGATATCGCCAAAGGCGAAAGAAATAAGATAGCAGTTCGCATGCCGTGAAGCCCCCATGCTTCGGCGGGAACGTGTTCATCGTTAAATAACTCCAGAGCTAGTAGCTCGTTATACCACTCCAACAACAGCACGTGTCCGGGATATTGGTCTATTTTTATACAGCCAGAAATAACGGCTGTGTTCCTCTAAACCTTGAGCAGGTGATCGGGGAAAGTCAAGGAAGTGTTCAGTAGCAGAGAAGCTTCTATATTGTAGTCAAGTACCTCGTGCTTGATCATCTAGTCATCAGTGCAGTCGCCAGAAACCGGGAGAGAGGGTGAACATTCGAGAAAAAGCGTAACGGAGAGAGTGTCAAAGGGACACTGAAGCAACAAGAGAGAGAGAGAGAGGGGGGAGAGGTGAGAGCCGGGACCAGTAGGGTCTGATGATGTATCGTTAGAGGATAGCCTCTGAGAAATAGAGGTTATACAAGTCTATGAGTGTAGCAGTTCAGTGTTTTAGGTAGCGGCGCATATCGCCTAACGAGCTGGAAGCTGTGTGAACATTCTTTTAGGCACAGTCAACAGGACAGAGACAGCAGCAAATCTTATAGTAGTAGGAAGTGGAGGCTAAAGTTGATGCCCCACCATTTAGATTTTGGTTTCAACCACTAATCATTCTATTTTTCCCCACCAGGGTGACTGACAGAGTGAATGTGGTTGTGGTTTCATGTGGCTATCTATTTAATCGGTTCTTTGCTTGGTTCAGGTCTGTGCAACAGTGCACAATATTTATTTCTTTGCTGTATGACGACAATTAATGTTTTATTGTGTAAATAAAATATCTATATACTGTACACTGGATCAGCTTCTATACTATACTGTACCTATATGTTGTCTGTATAGTGGTGTCTGTGGTCGTTATTTACACCTTATCTCCTTGTGTTTAAAGGTAGTCAGAGGGGGATGAGGCTATAGCAAATTGTTAGTCACGAGTGGCAAGGGAGAGTCAATCCAGGTTCTCACCCTTGAGCCAATAGTCTCATCTGTCCACAGTCACTGTCATTTTCACCTAAATTCTATCTTCTCAGACTTTCTCATACTAGGGTCTTGCCTACACTCAGGCAAACTCTATAAACTTAAATCCACTACGTGACAATGCGACAGGAACGCGATCTTGTCTTTGCAGTTCAATTAGCATTAATTAAAATTTTATTTAGTTTGAGTTTTCAACGGATTCGTCGATATAACATCCGAAAGCAGATCGCCTAGTAAAGATAAAAGTTTCATATATACTGCTCTTATTCCACGCTCCAGATACTCTGACACCTGAACACAGACCTGATTTTATCAAAGTATATTTATAGATAGCTCAATGTTCTTAAAATAAATCCCGACAACTCATTGGTTGCATACCGCTGATGCTCAACCAGGTCAAAGCCAAAGAATCATGTATATAAGGCACCGTGGTACAACAAGACCATACCAAAGGACTGGGAGATTGCCATCATAACGCCAATTTTCAAAAAGGGCGACAATTGACAGTGTGGAAACCATAGAGGCATATCCCTTCTCAGTGTCCCTGGTAAAATCTACTCTAGAATCCTAGAGCAGAGACTCCGACGCCTAGCTGAGCCACAATTGGATGAGGTCCAGTGCGGATTCCGAGCGAACCGAAGTACTCAAGACCTAATCTTCACACTCAGACAGCTGAGTGAAAAGGCCCTTGAGTGAGATCCATCTTTGTTTCATAGATCTGGAAAAGGCATTTGAAGGGTCCCCTGGAGCAAACCTTGGGTACTGTTTGGCAAGGAAGAACATTCCAGCACCTCTGAATCATGCTATACAGAGCTTCTACAAGTCTTGCAGAAATTATGTGAGGACAGCAAACCATATGTCAGAAGAGTTCAGGACCACCACTGGTGTCAATACCTTGTCGAGGTGTGGCGGCTTGCGTACCCTGATTACCCCCAGAGCTATGCTAGTGGGAGTTTTACTCCTGGAAGGTTCTACCAAGCTGGACAGGTTTGCGCGGGCAGGGGTCAGACGAAAGGTTGGAGGTTTTAGCATAGGGCTGACACCCCTGTCTATGTAAAAAAAAAAAAACATTGAAGTTACGGAAACAACAACGAATAAACAAACTTTGCTGCGGGACGGACATCCGGAGTCTGAGGCTCGTATGACTGTCAGTGGTGAAAGAAGATCTGCTTACTCGCAGCAAGCAAGAGGACATGCACACCATCATAGCTGGCAGACGCTGGAGTTGGGTTGGCCATGTCCTCAGAAGAGACCCCGATGCCATCACAAGAACAGCTTTGCTTTGGACCCCTGAAGGAAAACGAAAGAGAGGCCGACCAAAAACAACCTGGCGGAGGACTGTGGAGGCTGAGATGCAAAGAATGAACCAGAGTTGTTGTACTGTACGAAGGATGGCCGCCGACCGAGCAAAGTGGAATCAATTTGTTGTTGCCCTACAAGACGCCACTAGGCATGATGGCCACTGACTACTTTGACGGTCGGCGGCTAAGGATCAAAGAAGAAGACTGGTGTAAGACAAGGTGATATCATGTCACCTTGTCTTTTCATACTCCTCATGGACGATGTTATCAAGTCATGTAAGGAGAGAACAAGAAAGTATTCAGTGGGGTACTGGAAGATGAGACAGGTATGTATTTCAGAGCTGGAATTTGCTGATGATGTTGCCCTGATTGCTAAATCAGAGGCAAATCTCCAATCCAACCTGCAAGTCTGGAAGGAAGAGCTGGAGAAGAGAGAGATGGTCATAAGTAGCTCTAAAACAAAATCTATGGTGATATGCTGATATCACGAGAAGAAAGAAGACATCAGATTAAGCTGGGAGAAAAGGTCCTGGAGCAGGTCGACCACTTTAAATACCTCGGAGCTATTATAGACCGAAAGGGAGGCATCAAAGAAGAGTTAGCAACTCGAATAAGGGAAGACTCAATTACCTTTCGAGGACCTGAAGAAAATGCATGTTCATGACTGGATTATTACACCCTTTAATGTAGAAATAGAAAATGTATATTCCTGACTGGATTATTAAATCATTTAATGTAGAAATAGAAAATGCAGTGTCTGAATCTCACCTACAAGATGAACTCTGATAAGTGTGTGGATCTCGAACTAAATTATTGTTAGAAAAAAAAAGCTTCAGTAACTATTGAAGCAATAAAAGTACCGCAAGATTTGTGCTAAAATTGAGCCTTTTCTACTTACATTCCCAAGTCCTGACATCGATGAAGTTGGTTTTAGCCAAGCAAATGCACTTTTATCAAAGCAAAGGAACAGACTGAACCTACAAGAGAATGGTGACTTACGATTGAAACCCACCAATCTACAAGAGAATGGTGACTTACGATAGAAACCCACCAATCTACAAGAGAATGGTGACTTACGATTGAAACTCACCAACCTACAAGAGAATGGTGACTTACGATTGAAACCCACCAATCTGCAAGAGAATGGTGACTTACGATTGAAACCCACCAATCTACAAGAGAATGGTGACTTACGATTGAAACCCACCAATCTACAAAAGAATGGTGACTTACGATTGAAACCCACCAATCTACAAGAGAATGGTGACTTACGATTGAAACCCGCCAATCTATAAGAGAATGTGACTTACGATTGAAACCCGCCAATCTACAACAAAATATCGATACCCTTCTCAACGCCCATCAACCATATTCCTCCAATTAAAGAATTTAACCCCGCCAATAAAATAATCATGTAAATTTATTGTGTCTCTATAATCGTTTCCTTATTTTGTTTATTTATTTATTATAGTCAGGGTTTGATTAAGGATTTAGGATTCCCGAGCAGTCGGGACTAAAAAAAAATGTGGGTATCCTAGCTGTAGGATACAACACAGGTTATGAATTTTGTTTTTAAATCTCACTAGTGGCTTATAAAGATTGAACTTGTTAAAAAAAACGACTGTTCCGCGTGGCTGACTTAAGTATACGCGATATGCTTTAAGGACTCTAATGATAAGTCTAGTTTTGCGTTACCAAGTATACACTTCTGTCACACCTGCAGAATAAACGCAGCTTTACCGCGTGTGTTCTGTGCAATCTAGACTCTTAAACAATTTCTTGTTCGCCCTGACTTGATCCTCAACACTAGGCCATTGAAGCACAATAGATAGAGGGACAGGCGCTTGACTAGATTCGTCGCCTTAGTCTGCTTTATGTCATCTCCACATTTAGCCAAAATTAACCCGAGTACATAAATCGACATTATGTAGGCATGCGATACAACATCTTACAGTTAACAGTCTGGACTGTCATGGAAAATCTCATTTTAATGTGATATATCCTTCTTTTCAACTAATAACCCAAAAACGTCTAACGCGTTTTTCTCAACACAAGCAGAAATAGAGATGGAATGAAGTATTACTAAGGCGATATAGTGGTAACCACTCTCTAATAATTTCATTTAAGATCAAAATCGTATATATATATATATATATATATATATATATATATATATATATATATATATATATATATATATATATATATATATATATATATATATATAATATATATATATATATATATATATATATATATATATATATATATATATATATATATATATATATATATATATATATATATATATATATATATGCGTCCATGCTCCACTCATCGTAGGTAACCAGCTATCCACTTTTATTTTATGCAATAGAATATAGGGAACATTTATTTTCTCTTCTTTTTTTCTTCCATCTGGTAAAAATAATGAAAAACGATACTGGTAAGTCCTTTTTACGCGTGGGAGTTAAGTGTGTGAGACTTTCACATGCCAGTCTAATTTTGATAGACGCACATGTGAGCGCATCTGATATAGATGTACTTTGTTTAAATAGTTATGCGTACTTTTCTGCATCACCATTGAATGCAGATGACGCACTTTTGTTGCGTTGATTTGTTGCTATACAAATCATACCCTTGAGGCATTGTAATATTTCGGTCCTCGTTGATGGACGCATATTTTCTGGTGTTCTGTCTCTAAAGTAAGAGAAGACCCATACTTATGAATATATTGAAGTACTCAAGAGTTTTGTTCCTGAGGGATTGTTCCAGGACTTCGTTTACATTTTATAATTATATTGCCTGTTAACGGCACGTTTCAAGGTCTCTTGTCTCAAAGACCCAGAGCCCTATTTGTCAAGGCAGAACTTCCGTTGTATCTGTCACGATCAATGGCTAGTGTGTACCTCTGAACATTAGGAGCGAATATATATATATTAAAAAAAGCTACAATTCGATGAAGTTATCCGAATTGGTCATAAAGTTTAACCTTGTCATTATTATACCTGGCATCGTCAGTCAAAGGCCATATCGTTAATAATGTATTTTCTACAATGAAACTACGATGTCATGTACTGTTACTACTTGCCTGTGATGTGGAATGTCCAAGTTTTCTTCCTGAATAAAATGATGTCCATAATGTTACTTACGAGTCCAGCCTGCTTGACTTACCCGTCGTTGCTGTCACGTGACACATCATTGTCGGTGGTATCAGCCAACATAATACCACCCCAAACACATACTTAAATGAACGACTTAACAGATACCTAAAAAATGTTTGTTTCTTTTACATTGTTTCTACATACTTACTTACTTACTTAGTCGTTCCTTTTCTACCCTGGGTGCAGAGGTTTGCCAGAGAGAGCGCCATACTGTCCTATCGACTGTCTTCCTCCTGTCAACAATATCGTTTAGCTCCCCAAGGAGCATTGGCCTTCAACAAACACATGCCAAGTCTTCCTGTCCTGTGTCATCTGCTCAAGTTCTTTCCATGTTTTCATTATTTTCACTTCTGTTTCCAGTTCTCTTCTCCGTGTGTTTTTGGTCGACCTCTGCCTCTTACCCTGAGGATTCCAGAACAACGACTGCCTTGTAATGCTATCAACTATCTCCCTCCTGGTCTGGTTCCAATCTAGTCCTTCAGAGATTGTCCTATGTTGTCCTCCCAGCAACCGGTGGGTCGTCCTGGAGGTCTGGATCCTTGGCTCTTAGTTTCCCATAGTTTTAGTGGTAGCCGATCTTCTCCCAAGTCTCTATTTTGTTACTTCAACCACCTTTTTCAGATAACTCATTTCTGAGGTTTGGAGCTGCCTTTTGTGGGCTGTAGGCATTACCCAAGACTAGTATACATAAGTCAAGACTGGAACATAGGTGGCGCGGTATACATCATGTAGCGTGAGGTTTTTTATTGGCTCTAGGATCAGTGTAGTACTGACAATACAGAAATAGAATTTCTGCAGAAAATGGTGAAGTCCCAGTGTCTGAGAGAACTACTGGTATCACAAATTAGTAACGGCTGTGAATGATTTGATCTAGAAAAATTAGTAGAGAGGAGACAGTTGTAGTAAAGTAAATCTGTGTGACACCCCGCTCAAATTTCCCCGCTTGAAAATTAACTAACGTACTCCTAAAATCTATTAATAACTACAGCATTTGAAATTTGTCTCAAGGCCACCGTAAAATCAACCGCCAACAATTTGACTAAAGAATTTGAATTGTTCCCCTACACCAAGTTAAAAAGGTTACTACCCCAAACACACACACACACCCCTCCCCCCCCCCCTTATATTTATTAACGAACGCCGTAAAATTAACAACCAATAGGCTTGTTACCTCGTCTTGTAGAGTCAAGGAAAAAAAATTGGTTGTAATGACAGAAAGGCCTAATATGTGTTTTTGAATAAACTTTAATAATTTATTTCTCAATAACTAACGGGAATTAAACAAAAGAGGATATCTTGAATTATAGGGCTAATATTGCTTAATACATTACCATAAAGACGTCCTCATAAATAAATTATCTTGACATAGAAAAAATTATTGTTGTAATATTTTCAGTTGAGGAAAAGACGCCTTTAATTACAAAAAAATTACCTAGATGAATACGGTGAAGAATAATTAAATGAAACCCACATAGGATGATAAAGGCCAACAGGCAGTTTAATTATCAGTTTTGATATTAAAAATCGATCCATAAATAACTGAGATATATGAGATGCAAACTTAAATCAGACGAACGAACACACTTACAATTGCTCAAAGTTTATAGCCTAGGGGGAAAAGTTAAAATTTCTGGACGCGTTTCTGATTGGTTAAGTGTGGGGAGCATAGGGGCAATAAAATTAACATTTTGCCGGCATTAGTCCCGCCATTTGAAAAATACTATTTGCCAACTTGAGATCAGCGGGAGAGCATTTGTGACCAAGCTTTCGCCGTCTGGACACTACAGCATTATAACTACCCATTTAATGCTAGTCAAGCTTGTGCATTTTGTGATATAATTCTTACTTGAGGGTAAGGCAGAATAAGTTTATTTGTAGAAATTAATTAACATGTCGGCCACATAGTTTATTGTGCGCTATATTCGGATACTGCCTATGGGAAAGATTAATGTCACGACGCCCTAAGTAGGAATGCAGTTTTATTGTGAAATTGTTGTCAAATGTGTTTGTAAATTTTGCCATAACATTTTACGACTGTAAGTCCAAAATAGAAGAAAAGTGGATAGTGGCTTCTGGAGTGCCACAGTGTTCAATTAACATCTGACACCACACCTAGAAGTTGAAAAGAAACAAATGACCAGTCACAGGATTTGGGCACCCCTACTGATAGTATGGAAGACAAGCAATGCTTCAGGGACAGAGGTCGTGAAGTTATGTGTAACAGATGAGAATACACATCCCTGATTATAGAAGATGGAGATAAGATCTGGTGCAAATGGTCAGCACACGTGTCTGACCCAGGTAAGCGTACTGTCAATTAGTTGTGGAATTGTTATAAGACAGGCATTATAGGGAGGGAATGTTCCTTCTCATTACAGGTCATATCACCATTTAAAAAGTTGTGCAACTATCCTGGAGAAGACAGAAATTGCAGGCAGTGGACGCTCACAATACATGCTGAGCTACAGGCCGTCTTTTCTTCCAGAAGGCAGCACGATCTGTGATCATATATACAGTTGGGAGCAACTAGTCTCAGACAGACTATTAAGTTAAGTCCCTTACAAGGGCACATGATAACTCATTCACATAAATAAAATAACAATCCACAACATAGATTTCCTGACCTGGGGAGGATGTAGAAAACAGATCTTCAAACAAAGTTCAGTTACAAGTTCAAGTATTTAAAAAAGATGTGAGGTGCCAAAGAAAGTGACATTTGGTGATACAAGTCATGAACACTTTTCAACATATTGATTTCTATACTGTAAAATAAAAACTTTTCCTGAGTTTGATACTTCCTGTCCAAAACATCGAGGTTAGTTAGTTGCTTATCCTTTACAGGACATGGCAATCAACCCCAGCTTTTATTGGCTGTTTGTGATTTTTCTAGGCAATTTTTTTCATTCAGTAGTTTGCCATTGCTTTCTGAACGGTACGGCGCTTATACCATTGTTAAAAATCCACACAAAGCGATCTGCTACCAAACCACCCGCAGCAGGTTTCGAACCTGGTATATCTGGATTATGAAACTGCGTTCATATCCATTAGGCCACATCGAGGTGCAGGAAGAATAAAACCATATATATATATATCTAGGGTAATGCAATTATTATGATGTATAACAAATGGTAAAACAGAACTTTAACTTAGTAAAAATAATGAAGTAAGGCTGGTTGTAGAATTAGATATATACAGATATTATATAAATATATATTTAAATAAATATAAAGAGTAATTTATTATTATATATATATATTTTATATATATATATATATATACCTATATATATATATATATATTATAGCGATTATATATATTTATATATATATATATATATATATATACTATATCTGTATATATCTAATTCTACAACCAGCCTTTACTATCATTATATTTTTACTAAGTTTAAAGTTCTGTTTTACACATTGTTATACATCATAATAATTGCATTTAACCCTAGAAATTTGCCATTTACACACCCTCACAGATTCTTTAGTCAGGTGAGATCTCGAGAGGTGACCGTTAGGGACCCAGAGGACTTTCAACTTCATCATCCTTTACTCTGGGGAACTTGCATAGGCTGACCTTACCTTGATTGTCTATACACCCTTACTCTGTTCAGAGAAAAGGGGGTATTGCTCATAAGACCAGTCCCTTACCTGGCACTATTCTAGTGTCATCTGACACATCTAATTGTCCAAGGGAACCTATATTCTATTTACTCATAAAAAACCTCTTACCCTCACCACAGTCATAAATTGCACCCCCAGCCACCCCCTGTGTAACTAAGAGGAAATGTGATATCTACAAAAACAAGGAAACAGATACTTTTACTTAACAATGATAAAATTGACAAGTCGATTCAACGATACCAATGTCCCCCCCCTTTTTATAAAAAATTTGATTTATCAGAAGTATATACACTAATCTACTCTGTGCTGAAGGGTGGCTATTGAACAATGGTATGCCAATGGATTTGTCTGAAGTTTACATATGATTCACAAATATTTATATTTGCATATATATATATACTATATATATCATATATAGCTATAGATTTAATTTATAATCATATATATCATAACTATATATATATATATATATATACAACAAGTTTTCCACCAATTATAGGAAACGGCCCACAAAATTTAACCATCAGTGTGAGCTGTTAATTAAGTATAAGGTTACAAATTTATAAGCTATCGTTAGCATTTTGTCTCTTGCTATGAAAATACTCAGTTTTTGCAGTCCTTGACAGTTTAAATGCTGCCAACCAATTTACTGACCTGAAATGGTATCGAATTAGTGTACTCCTTCATCTCTCAAAAGTTTATGTCAATTTCTTAGTTTGATTCACACAACACCCTGCTGTTGATCGTGATTCAGTTACCCCAATTCCAAGTCTGTAGGGGGACTAAAATTTTAAGCTCCTGTGCAATCAACCTGTGCTCCTGCGAAGTTCCAGGGCAGCTGGATTGACTCAAGGACATACGCGACCTGTTAGGTTGGAATGACACGAATAAAAACATTGTAACAAAGTGAAAAACTAGGGGCTAATTTCTGTCATCAAGCAAGCCCACCTATTTCTAGTGTGTATGAGACTGAGCGTGTCTCGGGGTGAGCTGCATATAGGATGAATGACAACATGGCTCAGTATGAGTTAGCAATAGCGAGACAAGACAGGTGTCTATTTGCAAAACATTCTTTCTGATAAATTAATACATGAGACATCCCAATAATGCATAAATTCAATACATGCTTTATACATCCAATAACCGTTAAATTTCACCGTACGATGAATACATCCATAATGATAAATTCAATACTGGGGGGTGGGGGTTAAATCTAATAATATAAAAGTAGGCAATACACTTCTAATAATATCCAATAAAGTGTCATCACCAGGTGTACATGATAAGGGAACCATTTACCTTCCCCCTATAGCATATACCACAGCCACTCTTGACAAGTGCTATAACTGGACCCCCCTGGTAACAAGATCCTAACAATATTGTTGGTGGTTTCCGATGATAGGATGTTTCCTATGAACGAGTACTGTTTGGTTATATTTCAAAGGTTGAGTTTATCTGAGACAATAGACTGAAATATGTTCCTACAATAGATTGAGTCCTAAACAAGGAATGTTTGTTTTGGTTATAATTTCATGTTGGTTTTTCGTCTTCATCAATTTCATAACTCAGGAAAATACTACAATCATTATTGTCCTAATGCTCCCCAAGATACTCATCAGTAACCTGATACATTCAGTAGTGATAAAATTTCTATTACCAATATATACAGGACTGTTGGTAGTATAAATGGACACAAACAAAATACCAACATTTAATATCTGCTGTATGCCTGTTATCCTACAAGGTTTATAGTAAACTATGAATTTTACCCTCTAAGATTTAAACAAGCCAGACGTACGACCTTTAGTGAAGTAAGAGTATCCGGGTCAATGCAGGTGAGCAATAAAATCTCAAAGTCTGACAGCTTGTTTTCTTCAGTCAGGTCGTTTGCTTGGGAAACGCTAGTTCGTGTTTGGTTGGTGGGACGTGTTTTGCGGTTGGTGGTGGTCTGAAGCAGTAAATATCGCGGGTTGACAGGGTATATGTGGGAGTATTTGGTAGTGTCTAGGTAATTTTTATGGCTGTTAAGGGTATAGGAATGGTTTTGATAAGGGGTATTTTCAGTAAGATGTAGGCAGATAGGATTGATTGGCTTTATATGCGGTATGTTTAGATATACGGTCTGTGTTCCATGTGCCGTATCAATCCGTGGACCCAGGCGCTCGAGTTCTATTCCGGTCTACCAATTATCGACGTTACGCAGTACGTTTTGTTTTTGGTATTCCCCCGGTAATGATCAAACTAAACCGTCTCTTAGCTGCGTGGTTTTGGTTGAATGGAGAGATGGACAAATTATCATTACTGGAACAAACTGGTAAGTCAAATAGCGACGCCGTTAATTGGTCCGCGATTCTAACAAATAGAAAAATCACAGTACAGTGACTTTAAGAATGAATAATACTGTGTAAACATTTTATTATGCTAAAGCACAAATTTATACTTACCAGAAAGAGAAAAAAATTCCCCCAATGTATTAACACGTGCTAGCCTTTACAATGGTTGTAGATAACGTGTTTAGACTCTCCAGAAACGGTTCTGAGCGACAACTGATAACCGATTTGCAGGGAAGATGGGTTTATATACATCATGTTATTTGATCTCTTGGAGGATGTTAATTTGTCAGGTGTTTCTGTGGTGTTTACTAGCAGAGGAAATACAGTTTTTACGTTTTCCTCCGATAAAGGTTCCACGGTCTCTCCTGTTGTGCGTTGCTAAGAGAGTGAGGTTAGGTTTTAAATCGTTTGGAACAGGATCCTTTAGATTTTGGAGGTTTGAAGTGCGATCGCACTAAGTTGGGTTTCCCCCTTGTATGACGCACCTCAAAGGATTGGGTTTATATATGAGTGCGTTGATCACTACACAGAGGTTGAGGTATTTTGGACGTGTATGGTTGATTATGTTGAGAGTTAACAGATTCCGTTATGTGTGGGCTGTCACCTGTGGTGTTGAAATCGGATGTATAGCTCCTAGTTATGCTGGCAAGGTCGCTAGGTTAGGTAGGATATTATTACTACATAGTTACATTGTATGCATACATGCATGCAAGGAAAGAATGCATGCGGATTTTTTTAATACATACATAATAATAATCATCCAAACATACATTCCTTAACTTACATACGACTACATTAGTTCATACATGTAAGGGTACGGAATTTGATTGATCGGATAATACAGTAGGCTATAGTTCCATTATAATACATACGCCATTTACATGGTACATAATCGCAGAATTTGTTACCATACAATACATGGCCAGCAGTTTTATTACATACTGGGTAAAGCATGGCGTAAGCCAACGTACTAAACATGAACATACATACATGATATCATTGCAATCTACATAGGGTAGATTTTGTTGGTACTGGTTTACATCATACATGGTTATTTTATTTTCAAAGTGAGAAACAGTTTGCATACCTATGGACAAGTCAACATGGGGGCTTGTATAGTGTAGGCATAACATAACTGGTGTATAATTTAACATGAAAAACATACAAACAGACATATTAACAGAATTACATTTAAAGGGGACAACATACATACATAATGGGAGCAAAGGTAACATAGAGGGTTTTAAAGTTTAATGAAAAATATGTCACAAAAGATAAAGAAAAAAATACATACATTCATACATACATAATATGAATAATAACGATAATGAAAAAAAAAAAAAAATAAAGAATCCAATACAAATGAAAAAATTCTAAGTTTACAATACATACATTGACAAGAATCTATTATCCATGAAATAGGGGGGATTGATATCTTTGATAAAATATAAAAAGTGAAAGATAGCAAAAAGAGGTTAGTATTTAGAATGGGTGGGTGTTAATAAAAGCGTATAGGGGACGCCTAGTATGTCTACGTGGGTCAGTTTTTACATAGAATATTTTTGTTACTGGACTGTACTATAGCCATCTTGTATGCTTTATAAAAGAAAATTGTGCATGTGATAAGGACATGATAGTGATACATATACAACCAAGGAGGATACCTCTTAACATTTAGTAGAATTTGTGTGGACAACACTTTGGACCAAAGTAGATCAATCTGAGTGTTTTTTTTTTTTACATGGGGAGATTTATCAGAATCTTTGTTCCTCACCCTCGATAACTGCATAAGTCGACAGGTAGTGTGACCATGAGATATAAATATATCACCTCAAATCTCTCTCAGACTAGTTTGGTATGTCTAAACTGAGCACAATTGAGATTACATTCATAAAAAGTGGGGCAAACTATCACAGACATACATACATACTCATACATTCGCATACGCAAACACACTACACACACCTACACACTCATACCATACACATACCCCCACTTAACACACATTACACATACCCCAATAACACACATTACACCTCCCCAATAAACACACATACACACTACAAAAACCTACCACAACACACCACCACCCAAACCCACCACCCACGTTACAACACCCAACTCACTATCCCTACACCTAATCCCCATCAACACAGGGCTTTACTTCGATCGCCAATCCAACAATATCACTACTAAAGTAAACTCCTACCTACTACACACCCCAACTGTTTACCCTGTCCCCAAAACTCCATTGTACCACCCTAACCCAAACGTTTGATTACACCCAGTACTTTAAACCACCTAACCCAAAAACCCACCCCCCCCCCCCATAACCAAAAAAACATGATCGCCAACACGGGATACCCCATAATCTAAACTGCGAGGGCACTACACCCAATTGCATGTCGCCTAGTATAAATTACCCGAATTGACACAACCATGTACACAGCCCCTCCCATGTTGGTAACTGGCACATTACCCTTTACGGGGAAAACAAGAGGTCCAATCCAGTACAACCCTGTAATAACACACGTAAATAAACACCTACTCCAATAACACACGTATTGATTATCCAACTCCTACAACCCACCCTAATCAACGACCCCAACTTTTTCATACATTACACATAACCCAATAACACACAATTACACTTAACCCAAACAA